>CM051030.1:67164339-67229339 GCA_027627225.1 Congeria kusceri
TATAAACAACAAGGTAACTTCTCAATAGCATTGTCAGTATTGTGTAAACTTTAAACGTAACATGCCTGAAAGTGTTGTGACAATGATGTAATTAATATAGTTGTTAGTTTCAGACTTTAGATAAAAAGAATGAGAGTAAAAACTACTAAACAACTAAATAAAATTAATTTGTTAGTGCAATCGTAATTCTCGAAAGTCACTCCAATGTTTTTCATTTGTATCATCTATTTAGACCATAAAGTCATTAGTCAAGATGCATAATGCATTTTAAGATAGATGGAAAGATTTTTAAAGTGAAAACACACTTTACAGCACATTACATATATATCTTTAAGACATAGAACATTGTATATATAACATGTAGTTTATAAAACTCCTCTCAAAAACAAATAAAGGGCTACTTAAATACAATTGAATATGCTATAAAAACAACTATTAAGACACGTTTTAAGTAATACATGTATTTGTTTAAACCGATTCATTTTAAGGTGAAGTGAACGTCTGTAGTCACCTACGATGGCTCACGAATTCTCGAAGGCTATTTCCGATGGGGCCATTTTAAACATAAAATATTGTTATAGTAAAGACGTGTCTCTATTTTAGAAATATATAAAGTGTCTATATAAGTGTAATAACTTATGATCGAACATTTCAATATATTTATTAATAATAATACTGAAACAGTTCTTTGAACAGTGTTGGCAAATGAAATGGTTAAAAACTTTGGTGGTCTTCAGCGTATATTGTTAATTTGAATGCCTCCGAAAATGACCCTTCGACACAGACAGTGTTTTGCATATTCTTGTGGAACAAGCTGATGGCAGCTAGTAATTGTTTGTAAGGCGGCCTAAAAAGTCCACTAAGACTTGCCGCGTCGAAATCTTTTGTCAAGTCTAAGAAGGCAACACCCATAGATATATCTGCTGGTTTTGATATTTCTCCACATGCATGGAGAACATCATATTTATAATTAAAAAAAACGGTCATGTTCAGCAACCGTTGGGTCTCTTAGTAAGCACTTGGTCCTTGATTTTCATGCAGGATAGATCCATGCGGGAATATGTCTTCACAATTATACTGAGCAAGAAGTCACTCGGTAGTTGTAGCCTGTTTCTTTTCTACGGTATATATGATGACATCACATTTTGTAGAGAAATACCCTGATCCAATCGCTTTAAATTATTCTGATGGTATTCAATTACTAGCTGAAGTGTTTCTGAAAGCTAAGAGGTGAAATGCTTTGCTGAACACTTCTGTGAGAGTTGTATACTAGTATGGTCTGCACATATAAGCCATGGCGGGCAAGTCTGGTATGGCATCTAGGGTGGCATGGGTAACACTATTTTGCGTCACATAAAATAAACGTAGTACCCAACCCTTTATTCAAGCGGCATCCCTCTTAGGTTATGATGAGGTTTTGTATTTCAAAGGGCATAGTTGCTATGTGGCAAGTCAACTTTTGAACCCAATGTTCATCATTTTTAGCTCGACTATTCGAAGAATAGATGAGCTTTCCTACTACCAAAAGTCTTGTAACGTCAAAACTACATTATTCACTTGAAACTTGGAATATACCTTTATCATCAACTCCAGTGTCAGGGGCAACATTCCCCATAACTCTGTTTTGTATTTTGACAGAGTTATGCCCTTTTTTCACTAAGATATTCTGGTTAAAGTTTATATTCAAAAGTTATGTAACTTTAAAACTACATAGGTTATTCACTTGAAACTTGTAACTTACCTTTGTCATCAACTCCAGTATCAAGGGCAACATTCTGTATAACTCTGTGTTGTATTTTGACAGAGTTATGCCCCTTTATAGCATAGAATTTCTGGTTAAAGTTTATATTATACAGTTCTGTAACTTCAAAACTACATACGTTATTCACTTGAAACTTGGAACTAACCTCTGTCATCAACTCCAGTGTCAGGGGCAACATTCCCCATAACTCTGTTTCGTATTTTGACAGATTTATGCCCCTTTTTCACTTAGATTTTCTGTGTAAAGTTTATATTCAAAAGTTGGTAACTTTAAAACAACATAATTTATTCACTTGAAACTTGGAACTTACCTTTTTCATCAACTTTTTTATCAGGGGCAACATTACCCATAACTATGTTTTGTATTTTGACAGAGTTATGCCTCTTTTTTACTTAGATTTTCTGGTTAAAGTTTATATTCAAAGGTTTTGTTTACTTCAAAACTACATAAGTTATTCACTTGAAACTTGGAACTAACCTTTGTCATCAACTCCAACATCAAGGGCAACATTCCCAATAACTCTGTTTTGTATTTGACAGAGTTATGCCCCTTTTTCACGTAGATTTTCTGGTTAAAGTTAATATTCAAAAGTTTTGTAACTTCAATACTACAAAAGCTTTTCACTTGAAAGTTGGAATATACCTTTGTCATCAACTCCCGTATCAGGGTGTTCATTCCCCATAACTCTATTTTGTATTTTGATAGAGTTATGTCCCTTTTTCACATAGATTTTCTGTTTAAAGTTTATAGTCAACAGTTTTGTAACTTCAAAACTACATTAATTATTAACTTGAAACTTGGAACTAACCTTTATCATCAACTCTAGTACCAGGGGCAACATTACCCATAACTATGTTTTGTATTTTGACAGAGTTATGCCCCTTTTTCACTTAGATTTTCAGTTTAAAGTTTATATTCAAAAGTTTGGTAACTTTAAAACAACATAATTTATTCACTTGAAATTTGGAACTTACCTTTTTCATCAACTCTATATCAGGGGCAGCATAACCCATAACTATGTTTAGTATTTTGACAGAGTTATGCCTCTTTTTCACTTAGATTTTCTGGTTAAAGTTTATATTCAAAGGTTTTGTTACTTCAAAACTATATAAGTTATTCACTTGAAACATGGAACTAACCTTTGTCATCAACTCAAGTATCAAGGGCAACATTCCCCATAACTTTGTTTTGTATTTGACAGAGTTATGCCCCTTTTTCGCATAGATTTTCTGGTTAAAGTTAATATTCAAAAGTTGTGTAACTTCAATACTACAAAAGCTATTCACTTGAAACTTGGAATATACCTTTGTCATCAACTCTAGTATCAGGGTGAACATTCCCCATAACTCTATTTTGTATTTTGACAGAGTCCCTTCCCTTTTTCACATAGATTTTCTGTTTAAAGTTTATATTTAAAAGTTTTGTAACTTCAAAACTTCATAAGTTATTCACTTGAAACTTGGAACTAACCTTTATCATCAACTCTAGTACTAGGGTCAACATTACCCATAACTATGTTTTGTATTTCGACAGAGGTATGCCACTTTTTCACTTAGATTTTCTGTTTAAAGTTTATATTCAAAAGTTTGGTAACTTCAAAACTACACACGTTATTCACTTGAAACTTGGAACTTACCTTTGTCATCAACTCTAGTATCAAGGGCAACATTTACCCATAACTATGTTTTGTATTTTGACAGAGTTATGCCCTTTTTTCACTTAGATATTATGGAAAACGTTTATATTCAAAAGTTTTGTTTCTTCAAAACTACATAAGTTATTCACTTGAAACTTGGCACTAACCTTTGTCATCAACTCTAGTATCAGGGGCAACATTACCCATAACTCTGTTTTGTATTTTGACAGAGTTAGCCCACTTTTTACACAGACTTTGTGGTTAAAGTTTTTGTTCCAAAAATGTATAAACTATACAAGGCTTTACTTAAAAATATTGCTTTTTAACAAATGTATGCCCCTTTCACTATCCAAAATATGTACCAACTGAAATACTTCGAATAGTCTAGTGCGCTGTCCTGTGACAGCTCTTGTATTGTATATAATGTGTCAGGAGCTGTCTGGACACTGCTGCAAAGGTTTAACCAGTCTGAGTTGGCACAATGTCTGGTATTTCTACTGTTAATGAGTTGGGTTTGATTTGAGTTGATTGGGCATTGTGGGCGAGAAGCATTTTCACATTGCTTTGGTCATATGCACCACTTGGCCTCACGCCATTCAGTGTTGTTTTCTCTTATTTCCAGCCACAGCTTTGAGGCCTCTTCTCAGTGGCTTCTCTAGTTCGATTGTGAACCGCTCTGTATTAATTTTAAAACGTGTTTAACAATGTTTAACAATGTGGTAGAGACTTTTGATGTGTTTTGTTATGCGTAAGACACGGTGACAGTGAATTGCTACTAAACGTTGATCCATCTCATTTTTTACCTCTCTTAGAAAAGGGTGACGACAACCAGGACATTCCTCTTGGCTAACTCTCCCATTGAAATATCTTGAGTATGTACAGATGTTAATTGCAGGGAAATATGGATATAAATATGCCTCATAAATAGGACCTCATATGACTTGTCTTTCTCCTCTGGGGTAGAGTGGAAGGTTGAAGCATATGCATTAATGGTGTTTGCTGATCATGCAGCTTATGGCAGTTAGAGGCAAATGATGACTCTGTGCTAGTGGATGGATGTTTACTGGCATGTAATTCAAAGCAAAGCCTACGCCATGCTGCCCAGGCTCGTCTCCGGACTTCCTTGACAGAATAAAGTGTAGTTTACATCCTTCATCAACTGCTACTGGAGGCAAGCATAATTTAATATGAATGTTCCTTTTCTTGAAAGTCAAGCTTAAAAGTTGTGTAGATATTTTAATACTTCTTCTATACAATTCCTTACATTTCGCAATGGTATAACATTGACCTTCATTTTTAAACAAAATTCTGGTTAAAGATTTGTAAGGTCAGGTTTATTTTGGGATCCGTATTAATCACCAATATGTACCATTTTAGAAATTACTTAAACACTGTTAGAATATAATTATTTATATACAAAACTAAATGTAATACAAATATTACAAAGTAGTTTGTATATGATCCACTAAAACTGACATAGACAATGTACTTTTTAGACATTATTTCCATGCATATTGTCTTTTTTATTTCATAAACGTTCATTGAATACAGTACAACGTATTATCAAAAAAGTAGTGCCAAATGTTACAACCCAGCACATTTGTCAAACAATAGCACATCCCGGTTAATATAAGAGATGACTGTCTTTTTCAATAAACACTGTTATCCACTTTGCATATTTCTCAATACATTATACATATAATTGTTTGCTTCTTTAATGCATGTATTATGGGCCGGATGCCTTTCAGTACAAATAAACCCATTGTCATTGTCATAGTCATATAATATCAATGTGACTATGTCATTACTTCAATTATTGTTCTACAAACATTTGCATACAATATGTTCTAATATTTATAATATTTCGTCTAGTAACTACCGGGTAAATGCATCAAATTTGACTATGAAACTAAATGTAAAAAGCAATTTAGTTAACAAATGAACTCCAAATCCTTACATTTTTGAAACCTAAAATAAATAGGTTCAAACTAAATTCTTGAGTGAGACCAAGTGAAAATATATCAAAGAACTATGTCTTTGGGTGCACTTTTGGGTGTATTCATTTCTCCATAACACGTATGCCACAATCTCATGTAAATGAGCTGTTTTAAAGCATTTATAAGAATTCGACCTTGGAATGACCTTTACATTTGATGATCGTTTGGTCTGTATTTATAAGAAAAAACTCTGTATCCGATGTATAAGATAATACTGATCAGTTTATTCCTTGACAATTATAATAATGCAAGGTGCAATTGTTCTATTGGAGACTCATTGACCTTATCGCTTGTTTTTCAAACAATAGTCTGGTCAATCCTAGTACTGCAGAATTTTACCCCAAATGACATTGTTATGATGTAAAATGATGCTCCCTTGTAGAAATATACATTTGGTGCACTTTTATCCATATGTTGTCGCAAACATTATAAAGCATTTGATGAAAATAATAAATTTTAAAGCTATTTTTAGAAATTGACCTTGAAATGACCTTGACCTTTGATGACCTTGACATTGATGATATTTTGGTCTTCATTTATAAGAAAATATTAATTCAATAAATATATTAGATAATACTGATCAGAGGATTCCTTAACAATAATCATAATGCAAGGTGTAATTGTTCTATTAGAGACTTCTTGACTAAATCGCTCTTTTTTCATACAATGGTCTAGTCAATTCAAGTGCTGTAGAATTTACAAAACACCAAATGACATTTTTATAATAGAAATTATATGCATTTGGTGCACTTTCATTCATATGTCTTCATAAAATAATAAACAATTTAAGGTAAATAACCAATTTTGGAAGCAATTTTCAGAATTTTACCTTGAAATGACCTTGACATTGAGCTTTGGTGACCTTGAACATAAACTTGTTTGAAAACCCTTTAAGTGTACATTTGTTTTCATTATCATTTAAAAAGCAAAATATTGGCGTTAAATAATCATAACAGTAACAATAAGATGACGTGTTTCTTCAAAAACTAGCTCTTCATTTGGACGCCATCTTGGTTTCCATGGTAACCTGCAGTATGCCAACTGTCCACCCTCGCTAAAATTAAGTGCACTCCCCTACACAAATATGCAAAGAAACTGCCTGGACAAAAAATGCACACAAATTCCTCCAGGGACTAGACTATAATCTTTATGGAACGTTTAGAAAAAGAAAAAATGAAACAAAACTCTTAATGTCTTAAATTGACAACTGTGTTTGTTTTCTTTTAACGCAGACTTCCAAATAAGCAGATTTGTAAAAATTAAAATAAATTCCAATTGTCTTCTTTTTGCTTTTTCCCTTGACAACAACCCTGACATGACTTGAATAAGTTATGTGCGACTAATTCGTACATCATTTCTTTGGTTACTGTCAATTTATTAACATATAAAATCAAATGATAAAGTTCATATGTGATTATATCTATAGATATGGAAAAACTTTATGATTATTCTAGTACATTTTTATATAAGGTAGCAATATAATGGAATGGAACACAAGTTGTCTCAATTTGCAGATAACACTACTGTGATTTTGGATGGTACTGAACAATCATTAAAGGGAACTCTAAGTGTAATGAAAATTTTGCACGTTTATTAGGTCTGAATGTCAATTTTGATAAAACAAAAAGTGGTTTGGATTGGAAAACACAAATATAGTTCTGACAGCAAACAAACAAAATGGAAACTCCAATGGACTCAAGAAAGTTTTAAAATGCTTGGAATAAACTTTCATGTTGACTTGTCAAAATGTTTTGAACTAAACATACAGTGAAAAAATTGTTAAAATGAAAAGTATTTTTTTTTAAATGGAAAAGAAGAATATTAAAACCAATAGAAAAGTTAAAACTCTAATTATTTCGCTGTTTAATCATTTGTTTATATCACTCCCAAATCCTCCTCATAGCATTTTAGACTCTATTAAATATTCCCTTGTTAATTGTATTTGGGATGGGCACATCAAAATTAAATTTACTACTCTGGTAAAATAATATAGTGATAGGAGTTTTAAAAATGATCAATTAAGATGTTTTATTCCAGCAATGAAATTAACATGGTTACAAAGAATTCAATCATCTAATGGGAAATGGGTAGACATCGCAAAATTGTTTAATGAAACCAAGAAACTTTTGAATTGTGGATATCATTACGCGTTAAATACTTCAAATATAATTACAAATGTGTTTTGGGTAGATGTTTTAAAATAGTCATTAGGCAACTTTCTCCTTTTTGTTAAAATAAAATATATAACACAAATGCAACTTCACGTTTATACCTTGTATTGATATATGCTTGCTGTTTAATTTTATTATGTAGGCTATACGATATCTTCACTTTCTTTCTGAGAATGCAAGAAGTGTATTATATAGTATGTTATATCCTTTCTTCAACAAGAAAATATCATTATTTTCTGAGCATGCAAGAAAAGTATAATATATAATGCACTTTAAGTTAACTAAGTAGACTATACCTAAAGTTTATTATGTTTTTCTGTGCAATGCCTTTTCTTCTGACACAAGTGTTTTTCTAAGGATACAAGAAATGTATTTTATACAAATTATAATTGGTGTGTCTTATTGTTTAGGCATTATTCATTATACTTTCTTTACAGTGCTTTTCACTATATTGCTTTTTTCATAAAGCAAAAGGTGTAGTATGGTTCAGTAAAGTCTTATTAAAAGTGCCTATTACTGGTACTTTTGACATAGTTTACTAGTATGCATGTACCTGTATTTACGTTCATTACAACAGGATGCTCATTTCACTTTTAGTGTATGCCATCTACTGTGTTTATTTATTTATTGACTTTGATCTGTACAACTAATTGCAATCTATTGGAAATACAATAGCTTGCTCATGCCAATAGCTTGCTCATGCTAATTTTCATGTGAACAAGAGCTGTCAGAGGACAGCGCGCTCGACTATCCAAAGTATTTCAGTTGGTTCACATTTTGGAAAGTGGAAGGGGCACACATTTGTTGAAATACGAATCTGAGGTATGGCAATTATTTCATCTTTTTTCCATCTTATAGTTTAGAAAATAAGAAAATTTTCAGACTTTGGAACCAAAACTTTAACCCCAAAATCTATGTGAAAGTGGGCATACCTCTATCAAAATATAACACAGAATTGTAGGGATTGTTGCAACTGATGCTGGAGTTGTTAACAAAGATGTATTTCAAGTTTCAAGTGAATACCTTATGTAGTTTAGAATGTATAAGACTTTCGAATTAAAACTTTACACTGAAAATCTATGTGAAAATGGGGATAACTATTTCAAAATACAAAACAGGGTTATGCGGACTGTGGCACCTGATGATGTAAATGATGACGAAGGTATATTCCAAGTTTTAATTGAATAAGCTATGAAGTGTTGAAGTTATAAAACTTTTGAATAAAAAATAAATTAAATTTGAAAATCTATGTTCAAACGGTCCATAATTATTCCAAAATATAAAACAGTTATGGGGAATGTTGCCACTGATGCCGGAATTATAGACAAGGGTATATTCCAAGTTTCAAGTGAATGACTACTGTAGTTTTCAAGTTCTAAGACTTTTGAATTTAACTTTAAATCTATGATGAAAAAGGTACATACCACGTTTCAAGTGAATAACTTATGCAATTTTCAAGCTACAAGACTTCGGACAATAAACTTTGACCAAAAATATAAGTGAAAAATGAGCATAACTCTGTCAAAATACGAACTGAGTTATGGTGAATGCTGCATCTGATGCTGGAATGAATGACAAAGGTATATTCCAAGTTTGAAGCAAATAACTAATATAGTTTTTAAGTTACATAACTTTTGAATATAAACTTTAACCAGAAAATCTATGTGAAAAGGGGCATTACTCTGTCAAAATACAATACTGAGTTATGGGAAATGTTGCACCTGATGATGGAATTGATGACCAAGGTATATTCCAAGTGTCAAGTTAAAAACTTATGTAGTTTTGAAGTTACAAGACTTTTGAATATAAACTTTAACCAAGATCGGACGCGGACGCCGACGCCGAGGGGAGTAGGGAAGCTCATCTTTTCTTCGAATAGTCGAGCTAGAATGTGTTTTGCAACACTCTCTCGACGGGTTACGGACTCCACCATAAACGTGCCTACTGATACGGTAAGACATGTTCTGTACGTAATTTACTTTTTTTCGGAAAGTTCTAATCTGTTTATATTGGTACATATTTGACATTTGAATGTATGTAATGCCAAATGAGGATTTGGAGGCTTTAAAAACGTGTTTTGGACCACAAAGTGTATAGTTAGAGATTATTCCCGGACAAGAAGGGCGAACAGGTCATATCGGCGCGTCAAAGCAAAAATATCGACGCCGGTGTATACACTGATACTTGTGAGCTGCAACACTTATTTGTGCATTATGTCTGTCAGCGCCTCCCTTCGCCATCTTTCAAAGTTTGATAACAGTTTATATAAATGAAAAACAATACTCAACGCTGAATGCGACGTTTTAATGAACGTGTAAAAGACGTATCAAAACAAAACATGAAATATGACGTAACCTCAGTATATAAGACGACGTACGTTATAAAATGGCGATAATTAAGCAGACACAAGTATATTTACAATACAAAGTGCCTGTGAAGGTTCGTGAGGTCGATTGTTTCATTGGCGATCGCGTGCGTAATTCTTGATATGGATTTTCAGCCCGGGATATGGTACGTACTTTCGGCCCACCCCACATCAGGCATTTACTACAGTATTTGTTACTATTTATAGTAACCCATGTAATAATCGTGGATTAATATACGTAAAATCATCATCAAGTATGTTTTATGACGAATGATATTTTTTCCATTTAAACTATTATTAAATATGTTCAATGGCGACATGCCTCCATGCAATCCCATGGAACCTGGTTTTAAGTATTACAAATCGCTCCACGTTGGAACGAAATTTAATATAAATATGTGGTTTTAAAAGACATGTGTTGTCTTTGTTTACTGTTTATAGTACGAAGCTAAGTGAACATTACACAGACAGGCTGCGTTTCGCGTTTTCATCGAATAATTTTACCAAATATAGTGCAATGCAAAATAAATCACTGACAGTCATATACATGCTAGAAAAATGCGAGGAATTGTTAGATAAATTTTATTTAGTTGGTCTCGTCTTATTCCGCGGTAGTCTGCTGTTAGGGACCAAGTCGACCTTATTTATCCTTAAATTTGTTATTTATACTTAGATATATACTGGTATGCGAGAACACGAAACGAGCGAAATTACGATGCGAGATCGCGATATTAACTTCGCTTCATTGCATCAGAGTCTCGCGCCGACGCATCGTTTCTTTACAACGTCGCATCGTGTTGTCGCTATCTTGCGTCGCGACTGCGCTCCGTCTTATCGTGTTCTCGTGTAATTTAAGATTCTTTTAAAAGAAATGAACCCCATTTTTACCTTTTTCGTTGACAAAGTCTCTTAAAAAGAATGAACAGCGTTTCAACCGATCATGAAAAATTATGAGCGTGTTTGAACAAATTCAGATCTGTCATGAAGAATCGAGGTATTAACGTTACATGGTACACACTATGGACTTTTATATCGCGTTATTTGAGCGCAGAATATAATACCGTGATTACCAGTTACAGGTATATGATAACCCTTATATAATGTATCCTTATTATAGCACTTGAAAGTAAACAAATTACGATCAAAATTGTCTGATTAGTAAATAATACAACATATATATTAAAATGGAATAAATTATAAAACGAAAACATTACCAGACAACTGCGCTACGGCCATTTGCATTTGCATTCACTATGACCAAGAACGAGATCCAGCAATGTCTTATTTCATCTCTGTGAATGTTATGTCTTGATAGTGCATTTTCTGCCTTAGTGTTACTGATAGTTTGCAGCAGGTTAGACATTTTAGTATGAGTTAAAGCAGTATAAACCAGATGAAACAACTTTGCCTCGTTTAAAACGGAGTTGGCGTAGCTAGAGCGCCATCCTGGTTTTCGCTACATATACTTTTGGGTAATTTATGATTTTTTACTGACGCTTTATTTGTATGCAGGAGAACATTAGAGTGTTTAACATATCAATATGGCACTGCCTAAAGGAAGAGATTTTCAAACAAGTTAGAGATGTGTGCACTTGTAGGTTATGGTTTGGTACCATGTGGATTTGATGTTAGAATAGTGATGTTTTTTTACATGTTAGGGTTTACGGAGTACTTTATCTTGTGCATCTAAGTTACAAAACATGTTTTGAATATGTATTTTAATTCTTAAAATTCATTTTCAAAATTCATTCTAGAATTTATTAAAGTAAGCTTCAGACTATCAATAAATCCAGTGCATGTCCATTCAGTCCAAACCAATTGATGGTCTTAACGTGATTTTACTGGAACCCAATGCCTACTGTAACCTGTTCTATTTCGTTTGCAAGTACAATACAAATACAAGTATTTATCGCACAATTCAATCAACATTGCTAATTGCAAAATTATGTTATCATTTCTTCTTGACAATTATATCTGTAAAATCAAATTAAAACATACCAAGACGGTATTATGCTTTCTATTCTAAGCTTTGTTGTAAGTATGTGAATTTGATAATTTTGATTCCTACAAGAGATTTAAAATTATTGTCCTTATTAAGTTTAATATCTTTTTTAGCTACAACATGACATATACACAGTTAGGCCACAACAAATTAAAGTCTTTGTCATTTGATCGTTTCAAAAAATATTTACATTCCGTCAGTTAATTCGTTACCCAAAATCATATCGCGTAATTTATTTCGTGAAATTCCTTTTATAACATTTTATAACATTACAAAAGCAAATTGTACAGCCTTTCGAAGAATTGTTTTAAACAAAACGCTCACAGCGTAGAAAGACTGATTGCGACAAAAGAAACCAATAGCATGTGCATTGTCAGTGCATATTTTCTAAAAATGAAAGATTTGTTTAAATGAAGTTCAAATTCACGCCTTTAAATTTGATAATATGACTTTTCTATTAAATAGTATACGATATCATAACAGCAATTTATTTTAAAGTAAGGCACACATATTTGTCAAGCTAATTATCTTATGCAAACGGAATTATATACATGCCATTTAACAAGTCAATCTGCTGCAGAATAACCGATAAAGCGTGGTAGTTAGGAGCATCGATTATTAGTGATTCTTAGCCTACTGAGTCAAAAGTAGGTCATACGATGCGTTCTCTCGATTTTGCATACTTAAGTTTAAAATTAATAGATTGCAGTAATTTGTTGTCAAAATATTAAGAATAAGAAACGGTAACAAGAAAAAACGAGTCAAAAATAACCGATGTAGCGCATTAATTTCTAGACACCCAGGTGAATATTTTGGTTACATTCAAGTAAATAGCGAAACTAAAAGTTTCATCAATTTGACGTAACGCTTTTAATAAATTGACTTTTTAAGAAACTGTAATTGTAATAAATTACATGATATACGCATTAAAATACACATGACAGACATCATCTTAAATAATTTAAGGTAAGAAAACATTCGTGATTTTTTGCTCGTTTGAAGAAGGACCCTTCTAGGTTTCCATTTACTGACTCGTAACCTGCAAAGAAAAGAAGTAGTTTTTCGCTATACCTGTTTTTGAAAGTACCCTCTCAAAAGACCGTTATCTTCCGCCAAAGTCTAAAAACCATATCAAACTAAATAATATACCAGTGTATTTATTAAATCATTAATAAGAGTAATCGTTGTAGTAATCATTTAAACAAAATCATTTATACGTATGACATGATAACATTAAATATTGTTTCAATATTATATTTTGAGACCAAATAAAGATGCACATATGCACATATGCAAATCATAGCTGGAAAGGAGCACACTCATATGTCCATATATACGCACGTACGCACGTGCGAACAAATGGCTGAAATATCGAACATTGAACGTCACATAAACGGTTAAAGTGGACACATTCGAACGCTACAGTTAATTGGAAAATGTCCAAAGGATGCAAAACATTCTTAAAATTTGTCGTGTTGAAAATAGTTCACTTTACTAGCAAAACAACATTTTAAGTGAACTTTATGTAATTACAATATGGAAATGGAATCCTTTTTAGATACCCTCAAAATTGCATCTTCTCCAGTCTAGTAAAAACAACTCGAATTCCTAGTAGCATCATTAGTGCGTTCCCAGACGCAACCACAGACACGTTCCTAACACATAAAAACCAACTCATTACGGACTAAATGTTTCCATGTCGCCAATTTCAACTTATATTGGCATACTATTATTATATTTCAGGCGTGTGAGGGAATACCGGGCTTAATGCATGTGCGTAATGTGTCGACCCGGATCAGCCTCTGCAGTCCGCACAGGCTTATCCAGGACGGCACTTTCCGCCTATAGTGGATTAATGTTTAGAAAAGACTTCCTTGAACAAAATATACAATAAAAGCGGAAAGTTTCGCCCTGTTCATTCAGTGGTTATTACTGTTACTGACCTTGTCCATATTAATAGTCTCTGTAATGAACATTGGCATATAAACTTCTGAGACGTTAACGACAAAACGCGGTAACATGAAGATACGTGCAACATAAATATCAAGAATTATTATTAATGGTAAGTAGATATTAAATGTGTAATACGATTTAAAGGGGTAAAGTTGCCATTGCATCAGGATTTGACTCAATTTAACGTCCGGTATATTTGAAATGTTTGTCATATGTCTGGTTCCTGCAATTAAAATAGCATATGAATAGTGGAATAAACGAATATATAGGTTGGAAACATGCGTCTGTGTACATATAGAGAATATATTGTTAGTGACATTTGATATCATGTGATATCAGACGAGTCCGATATGGCGTAGGAAAAGGCGAGGCTTAACGAGCCTTTAATTAGCGATATTGGACGAGTCTGATATAACTTGATAATCAAAAGTCACCAACCATATATTCTATTTATTATGCCACTTTTTGCAAATGTTGTTTTCATAAACAGACAATAAAATAAACAAATAATCGCAAACATTTAGCAATTTACAGTACAACACAATATGCCAATGAGACAGCCTGGTGACGTCTATTTGCGTCGATGCATTGTTACGCATGAAAAATAGTTCTAGATAAAATCAACAACAATAACATTTTAACACACATTTAATCAATACACACAAATAGAAGCGATATATTGTTACTCACTGTAACCTTGAACACAATATAAATATATTTACATCATTTGATCTATTAACACACTTACGAAGTACACTGCAGTCGGCATGAACGACTTTTAAAAATGTAAAAATTCAACAAAGTAAGTCTAACAAAAAAATCAACAGCGGATTTACAAGTAAAAAAAATAAGTGGATGTATTGGCAAATGAGTCGTTAATCAACATTTCCATCAGTGCATAATGATTTCAAAGTTGAGATATTGACGATTCCTTTCAAAAACTATCCCCCCATATGTGATGTCAACGTGGGTGGGGAACGCAACTGCTGGATTCAGAGATGCAGCTTGCTATGATTGTGATGTGGGCTCTCATGGTGTCTTGAGCTGCAAAATATTCGTGGGACAACGCCGGGTACCACGAACCTTCTGTATCATGTGCTTCCTGGTAGAGTCAGCAATTGGTGGGTGTCCGGGTACCAGCTGGAGACTTGAGTGCACATTATCGTTGAACTTGGCCTTGCTTAATCAATAAACATTTTAGAGCCAACTATTTTAATGTTTATTGAAATAATTAAATTATTAATACACATATGTTGTTTTGTCCTTGTTATTGTGAGTATTTTTCACAAGGTGACTGAATTTCTTTAATATTTTCAGGCTGACAACCAGTGCAAGCAAAGAATTGACATGTGAAAGTTGTTGCAAAAGTACTGAGTACAATTATTGATTTGACATTTTAGACACTTTCTAGTGGACATGTGTTACTCTATCAATAGGCAGATTATCTTGTCTATGAGTTCCAAACTGTGTACAACTAGTAGTTTTACTGTAAATTGAAAACTTCTTGTTGACCATCATATATATATTTTTTTCAATTGTTCTTTTATTGGTTGTAAGTCATTTTTCTTATTTTATTTTCCTCATTCATTTCCTTTTTTTCATGTTGGACTGAAGTAATTCAAAACAAACATTGAGTTTTCTGCATTTTATTTCACTAAAACATATTATCTTCAATTTTTAAAGCCACATGTTTTTCTTTAACTTTTACATTTCATTAAGAAGTTAATTGATTTGTTGTGAAACAACTTAGATTGGCTAGTATTGAGCATGTATTTGATGAAAAGTCAAAGTTCATTTTTGTTAAATTGACCATAATTTCTTAAACCATGTTATTTTCACTGTTACCTTATCAATTAAAAAGATAGTTAAATTGTTACCTGGCTAGATTGTTTGATTTATTTGATTATAACATTTAAATTCAATTGTCTATCTATAATAACTATTCTTAATAGCATTTTCCTAAAACATTGCATTTGTATTAAAGTGACATAAAAAACATGATTGTAGTAGCTTATTTCTCTGAAAGACTGACAATTACACTGTACTGTAACTTACAACAATGGTTTTCCTGAACCTAACTGTGTATTTTTTCTGTATAGATAAAATAAATAGACACAAAATGTCATCCAATTCTTTCATGAGTTTCATTTTTGCGATGTCTGATTGTAATTGTTTCAGCTTTTAAAAATATCAGCTTTTGAGATTTTAAGATATTGACAGGTTTTCTTTGTTGTAGATTGCATGTTTTTGCATAACGCTTATTTGTCGTAATAACTTAACTTTTGTTAACTGAATATTTGAATGTTTTGTTTCAGTAAACTATGTATTTTGGGGGGAATTAAAATGTTACGATTGCATAGATCTATTCTTTGTTTACATTTTAACGACGTAATCGACATTCGACGCCCACAAACAGTAGTTCCGACAAGTAGGCGGGACTAAAGAATCATTACACGAGCCACAGTAGCATGTGGGCGGAGCTAAACATTGTTATCAGTCATTGACATGATATCACAGAAAGTGGGAGGAGTTTATTTGTGTTATCGGTCAGTGGTATAATAAAGATTAAAAATATTGGGTCATCATCTTCAACGTTAAAGTGCACTAGTGGCATAATAAAATTAAACAAACATGGTTAAATATGATTTTATGAATACGAAAACATTAACAAAATGTTTAAAATAAACAAATACGGGGTCCTATTTTCATTAAAAGATTGTTGCGAAGGTGCAATTGTTGAAACAAAATTAACACATAGTGAGATAAATAACTTTCACCGTATATCATAGTCAGCAAGAAATAAGTTAGCCAATGGGTTTTTTGTACACTCTTGACTTTTGTTGAAAACCGCCATCTAAAATGTCGAAGTTAAATGGCAGTCAAGGTCAATGCTACTTTGCTAAACATTTAACAACAGCGACATGATATTTAAAGGCACTTTTCCGCATTAAGTTCAAAATATAAAATAATAACATGTATTTTGTTCCACATTCTACGGACCGAAACAACAATCTTCTGCTTTTGATATATTGCGTATTACTGATTACAGCAGATTTTTTAGCGTCTGCTTGATCTGATCAAAATAACGTCAAGTTTTAGAAAATTACATTTGAAAACAAAATATAAGTCGTGTCAAAACTTGGATTTGTTTTGTTCAAAGTTTTCTTCCGTGGATTTGAAAATGTGTATAACATGATGTTTTATTGATTGCAAGATTAATTTGTCACATAAACATTTCCTTTCATAATAATGTACACTAAATATACAAGATTTTATCAGGCTATTTAAAGACTTGAAAAACAATGTTTCATAAATATATTCCGAATCTTGATTAATTATCAATGCTGAAAACATTGTTGATCAAACCGGCATTGGTGGTTTTACGGCACACAATGTGTTCGAAAAAAGTGATTTAAATGTTTTTAGCACAATCGAAAACATCAGCTTTTGAAGTTTTCGAAATATGTACGAATACCTTTACACACATATCAAAACATGACAAATTAAAATACTGTTTACAATAAACCAAACCTGTTTCCTGTCTCAACTTAAATGTCCTTACAAAAATTATATTTCTGCATAAACCCACTCACGTTACCACTTTGGAAAGCTGTAGCATGATAAACCGCTTCGAAACATTAATTTAAACAATTTTGTACCATGTCAATAATCAGTAATATTTGTTTAACCCTACTGGACATGTGATAACACACATAGTGTCATAGTGTTCAGTTTGTAAGGATGTAATAAAGCTCAGGTGACAGATAGACACACTGTTATTAAGATATTGTTCATTACGAAACGAATTTAAATGAGGATGTTTAAACAAGCTGGTATGAGTTTTAGAAATTAACCTTACAATTTTTAGATACGGTACATGTCAACGCCTGTTTCAATTAGATAGGATTTATTACAAATTAGGAATTTTAAATTTATACGTACAGTGTTGAACATTTTGTGATATTAAGGATACCAAAGTTTGGTTGAGTGGATAGAATAACATACTTTTAGATATTTTTCTTTTAAAATCTGGTTCAAATTGGAAGATTTTGAGTGTAGTTTTGAGGATATTTTATGTATGACAAACAGATCAATGATTTCCTTGGAAAATGGGCGTTGATTGGCTAAAAGTACATAAGCTTAGGGAGAACAGCCTCTGGACGCACGCCATTTATTTTAGCGTCTGCACAGATATATCCCGTTCTCACGTTAATGGAGTACTGCGGAACTTCTGGACATTTTCGATATGGAAGTTGATACTCCGTTTTCGTAACACTTACCTATTTTAATATTTTCTAGATAAACAATGTGATATTGAATAGTGTGGATTTATTGTGAAATATTTACTAAGATATCTTAAAGAAAGAAATCCACAAGACCAATACATGTATTTGTATTTTATAGACTGGTTTGAGTTTCATATGATTATGTAATTTGAAGGGACTGTGTCAACGAAAAAATTGATTTCCCATTTTACTTTTAATGATATTAGATGATAGAAATGCGCTTTGCTAAGACAAGTCCATAAAATGAAGAATACATAATATAACACATAATCGGATGTTTGATGAAAACAAACCATCAACATGTTTGAAAACTACAACCCAAGTGGTTATTGAACTCACGAAGAGCCATACGAAGAAATGACAGTAGACTGCGCTTTAACTACTCTCTGCTGTTCTGCTTGGTAAGGAAACATGAGTAAAATATGGTTATACAAAATATCCACAATTATGACGTCAAAATGTAAACATGAAAAGGGCCAAACAAACACGACCCATATTAAAATTTAATTTTATCTAATAATGCGAAACCTTTTTCCGATTATGTATACCTTATTATTATTATTATTATTATTATAATTATTATTATTATTATTATTATCGTTATTATAATGCTAGTTTTAATATCTTTATTTCAGATTTTGTAAAGAAATTAACCCATTGAGACCCTTGTCGTTGACATAGTTACTGTAATAGATAATATGTGCAGATGATCTGGCACTTTAATAAACGTTTATTAATCACTTATTGTCTTTCAAATATTTACCTTCGGGAGGTTAAGCGAACCAAACCTGTAGGCCATCATGACCTAGGGTTACATTGTGATCTTAAACAATATGAAGATGGCATACCCTGTGTGCAATGTCATCGAAACAATACGGAAGCACGGAATAGACGTCTTGCACATCCAGCTTACCTGTTCAAAATACGAGCTATCTGACTTCAATGTTATGAGGCTAAAGTTTATTTACAAGTGCGTGTATTGTGATTAATTCTGGGCTAAGTGTGAGGTTTGGCATGCCTTTAAACTGGTTTAAACGCCCAAATCTTTGCATTGATCTTTCCAGGGCGGTGACCCCAGTTTAAATTATTTATCTGTTTTGTGTCGTGTTGTATGTATTGTCCTGTATTGTATCGGCAATTGGTCACTTGCCTCAAATAAAGGACCAGCGGATGGTAATAAGGGTTTCTCTCTTGATGATGTCTCTGGAGAGTCATTGTTCCTATATTCAAGTGGCAGGTGTTACCGAAACAAAAGTGATCAAGTATACTAATGAAGAATTTAATCTATAGAATCTACAGCGTTATATATTTAGAGATGTATATTCATCACTGACAACTAGTTGTATTGTATTCACTAATGTATGTCTATGAACTAGATCCACATTGGTTTACATCGACATATTGAGTTGAACTATATTTCAAATGCCACGACAGCGTACACAATACTAATTCATTTTCGACATAATCACATCCGACAATAAAAACGGAATTAATCAAGGAAAGACATGAGATCAACTCAAATAACGCGACTTGAAATAAGCTTAGTCCTATGCAACTCGTAAAATGTGGGTTTTGTTTATAGAACTGTACGAGATTTAAGACATTGCAGATTTTAAACCTTCATCGGCAGAGACAACAAAAACAATAAGTATATCCAATTTCTCACACATTTGTACTTATCGTGTAAAGCTCCTACTAAACAGATGATAATACACATTATTACCCAGGCTAAATATGTTTGTAATGTAAAAGTTACGGTACTCGTGTGATTTCTGGCCGTTTATTGAAAAAAAAGTTTGATGAAAATAATATTTCAGTAAATTTGAAATGTGCACTTCATATTTCAAAAATATTTTGAGATAGCTTAATATAACGTTCTGTAAATGTAGACCATGTGACATATAGTGATCTATCGCTATTAAATTAATCAGAATCATTCTTAAATCTTGTTGAAAATTGTGGAGTTATCTCTACATGTGACTGCAAAACAGGGTTTCAAATGCAAAACCAAGGACACCATGTCAGCATAAGGATAATAACGATGTATATACACCATGTCAGCATAAGGATAATAATGATGTATATATGACACCATGTCAGCATAAGGATAATAATGATGTATATATGACACCATGTCAGCATAAGGATAATAATGATGAATATATGACTTCGCTCACTATGGGACGCTTTGTCCTCTGCAGTCTGTCTATAAGTCCACCGTGTGTTTGAATCCGAAGCCAACGTTACCGACTTGACTGACATTTTAATATGAAACATAACGGTACATGATGAATATACTACTTTTGTCTCGTAACGTTCAATAAATGGCCGGTAATAACACAACACAGCGCAAAATCCTCGCAGTGATATCCCTCTTACGGGATTCATCACTTCCGAAACAAATATCACGTGACCATGATGGCTTTAAAAATAGAAACTTCTTTATATCATCCAAAAGCGAAAAGTACAGTAGGTTAATATGTTTTAACAGTAATTTCAGGTACTTGATATATAAAGGAAGGAGAGTAGTGTTTTGGATTTAAACATAAACATTTACTGGAAATATGAAGACTTTTCTGCAATATGTTTTCTACTTTCACTTACTCTTGTTTAAATGGACTAGTGATATAATTATTAAGTTTGAAGTAAAATGACACAATTCTGCTGTTACAAACACTATATTTTAATTGAATATACATGTAAAAATATGTATAAATTGAGCAATATGATGATTATTTAGTACATATAGATCTTCATTAAAATTTGGATGAACAACTTGTGGCGGCAGTGGTATAACCAGTGCAGAAGGGGAGATCACTGTCAGGTGTTTGAATACAGCGTATTGAGCACACCATTTGTTGTTTTAAGTAAATATTTATTTCAAAGCGGTAAAGCAAAATACAAAGTCGATCCAAAACACACAATAATGCAATAAACACATAATTTTACAGCAGAAATAAACATTTTACTCAAAATCATTAATTTAAAATACGTTTGCCTTAGTTGTAATAAACATAGCAATGTTTCAACCAATCCAATTCGCTCTCTGATGTAGACTTGTTAAAAAAAAAAAAACGTTCCTGACTCTATTTATGTCAGGATATAGCCAACTATTCAGAACGGGTTTTTGGATTTGTAAGAAAAGTTAAAGCCAATCAAATGGTTAACAAAACAAAATCAGGAATAAGTAATGCAAATTATATTCGTAAAGCGAGATGAAATTGGCTCAATATATAGTATTCGTGCACAGGATATAAACTATGTCAGGAAACATAACGTTTAAAGCAGATTTATACAACCATATTAATTATCAAAATAAAAAGAACTAACAAGTTATTCATTTATGTTTTGAACTGACAATGGCGACAACACTAATTTAAATTGGTTCTTATGGGAATTCAGCGATTTGAAGTAGGTCAAGATGTATATTTTAAACACATTTTAAACAAATCTAAACATACTGCCTGTTTATGATTCATAAATGGCTGGTTCATAGTTTTCTATATGTATTTTCATAAAGAAGGTCCATTACAAAAACAGTTTACAATAAAGTTTATACACTGAGTTGTAATAAATGTTCTGATCTTTTTCATTAAAGCAAAAGTCTATAAAAACTCATGTTGTTTTCGAATGTGTTTTCTAATTTCCTGTCGCCTGCTGGTTGGCATACATATTTTCCTCAGCTGGTATGGCTGTCGCTTTTTTCGAAAAGTCAATGTCCACATATTCCACACACGTTTCTTGTCGACGTCTTGAAGAGGTCGAACTTTTATTCAGAAATTCAATGTCAAGTTCTGCATAAACCAACTGCCCTTTATCCTTGTCTGGTTTCTTCTGAATAATGTATTATAAATAAATCATACAACCATCATCAATAGATGTGACTTATTTACTTGTATATTTGTATGCAATATATATTCAACGAACATAATGAGTGAATATTTGCCATGTGTTCATTGAGATGTGCATTGTGAACAATATCACCTTTAGTATGCATGTCAAGAGCATGGACAGCATTGCATTCCACTAGCAAGACGCGTGTCTCTTTTTTATCACCATAAAAACGATATTTTCTAGGACATTGGTACTTTAGATGCATTAATCAATTGCTGTCAATATATTAGAATTCATTTGCGTGATGACTTATTTTTCTATAGCTAACAAACCACATGAAGCATGGAAGTAAGTAACCGTAAAATAATGACAATGATTCTCAGGCATTGCAAATAGTTTCGCGTTAAAGTAGGACTATTTATGCTCAAACCACAAGCCATAACCTCCCTTCAATTCATGTTCCTCTAACTAACACTGTAAGGGAGACTTTCTAAAATAGCATTACCCACGAAATATTGAAGCCGGTACAGTCAAATAAACTCCAGCTCAGACGTAAATTTTCATTTCAAAAATCGATATTACCTTTTTAATTCGAGATGGTTTCTTCACTTTCTTGACTGAAGAATACAATGCAGCTGGGGTTTCACCCAAACGCGGCTTCACTACAACGGCATACTCCGCTGAAGAACCAACGTTGCCTAAAAGAAGTACATTAACCCGAATTTTAGTTTGGACTATCAGATCTCTTTAATTTTGCATGCGCTTATTAGTTGATTCAACGATGAATTCCGCTGTAACAAACTGATTGGAACTAGCACAGGCAAAATATGTGTCTTGCTTTTAAATATATTGTAAGATAATACGATTAGGTACGATTAGGTATACCGACAAGAAAAGCATTGAACGTTTACCAGGTATCACCAGATAATCGATCGAAATAATGTTTGATTTGCCGCCTATGTTATAAATAATTTTATAATATGACTATGCCTAAAACCCATATCACTGATGCTGAGATAACTAAGCCAGTCTACCTTGCATTCCATTTGACTGCTGCGTGTCATTAAAACAAAGTTAATACTTCTTCAATATTTCAAAAGAATAAATCATTTAAGAGTAATAATAAGAACGTTGCATATTTTAATTCAGTATATAGTTATGTCATGAATAACGTATATTTGCTTGTTTCTGTGTTTTTGTATGTTGGTGTATAAATTGTACTTACGTTACGCCTGCATCGTTTGGTTTCTTTCCTTTGGTTAAAAAATTAAAACATATTCAGGTACAATATAAGTACATATTTGCAATGTCTGTAATTATTATAATAAAATATTAGTTTACGTACAACCTTGTTCTATCACCACTTTAGTTCAATCTAAAAACACTATACATGAAATAAAACATTTTCCTTAGATATGCAAATTGCATTACATTTAAGCGTAATTCGGATGACCAATTAACAGTCTATCACCCATGCAATATAATAGTTCTGTTGACAAACTGTATTCATTAATTAAACGTACGCGTGTTATCCGTATTTTCTTGTGGCATAAACGGATATCGTTTTGATTTAAAATGCATATAGGTTCACGTATGCATATTTTGTGCATTGAAACTATGGAGAAATTTATGTAATATAATTGAAGGAAGAGTTGTCTCCCCTCCTCCATTATTGACAAAACTGCTTCAGCGTAAGATTAATGTACGAGAATTTCAGCTACAGGTTTATGTGAATTAATTATCTTAATGATAAACACTGTTTGACACACATAGATTATAACGACAAAAACTACATTGCTGACATAGGTATTCAGTACAATCTGGTTAAATATATATATAATATATATTCAAAACTGCATTCAACTGGAACGTTCTTACTTTCAACAAACTGGCTTTACCTGATGTGTGAAGTCAAACAAATAAAAAATAACAATGCATACAAAAATATATTTAACGGCATATGTATTTCTTCGTTTTATAAATGTACGGAATTAGTTACATGCCCAAAGCAAGATTCTATTTCGAATGTTTTAAGTGTTAATCTATATATGATGAAAAGTCTTTGCTTAATGAATTTCACATCGCCTTATTCAATCAACAGAAGTTTATTTTTTATCACTCTGATAGTTATAAATCAGTTTAACCTATAACAATATTATAAAATAATAGTGTTATAATCCATCCATCAATGGCATTTACATATTGTTCACCTTTTACTTCAGCAAAGAACGATCTGTTGAAAGTGCCAAAGAGGTGCTCCACTGTACACGTATAAAGCCGTTTTTTTCCGACATGTAACTCGGTCAAATGACGGAACATACAATGACACCGTCACAACGTTTGGAACGTTTAAGTCCATCTTGCATGTAACTCCATGTGATGTTGGGCGGTGTGTAACTGTCAGCATGACACGTGACGTCGAGCGACGAACCTTCTTCGACCATTGTTTGATCTGTGGTATTTATCTTGACCGTTGGTGGATCTACAGGTGTTGACATTATATATAACATTAGCTACCAAGATATTAGCATATTTGATTATTTTTTCTGCAACAATTGTGTTTTGTTGTGATCGATACTCTTAGAATGCATGCATTACAGTAAAGTTATCTGGTAATTTTTACAAAATATAACATTTATTTATAAGTGAAGCCTTTAAATAAGCAGTGTTTATTTACAATAAGTACGCTTTTCAGTCTGAAATTAGTTTTATTGTTTTAAAGCAAACTGTGCATGTTTTGTGAAATCACTGTCCATTTTTATCAGTACGGTGAATTTATTTGGAAAATCGATAGAAATATTATATGCATACATGGAATCATTCTGATGCAGTAACTGGTTTAAAATGTGTACAATTTACAGAGCACTTAATCGATACACGATGTAGTCCATGCGGCGCCTTCACCTCAACTGTTGAGGCAATATAACCTCCATTTGAAATCTGTATAGGAAGCCGTATATATAGCAACCTGTCATGTGATGGGAACCATGTTATATTGCACTCCGCATTTGTTTCACTGGATTGGCAAGTGAAGCAAACGTTGTAGAGGTCACGTTGCATCATAAAACTGGAGTTATCATACCAGACTGACACGGAGGAAGGCGGATCTAGGGGAAAATATATGTTGTTGTTTCTTATATGTGACTTATGTATGGTGGCTTAGTTTTGCATATGATTTAACTAATCTTAAAGAAATGCTTTCAAATTTTCTCGAAAATATACGACTTTTGTCCACTTCACTTACGGTCACCATTTAAATAGAGAATACTAAGTTAGTGTTGAATACAGATAAGTTTATATTAGCGAGGCTTAGAAAACCTCAACCTCGAGCCTTGGCGAGTGGTTTAGGTTTTCGTGCCAAGCAAATCAACTTATCTGTATTCAACACTTACCTGGTATTCTATTTATCCCATCATTTTCTATCTTTGTTTTGAAAATAAACAAAGGAAAATCAATGAATAATACGAAAATAAACAAAATGACATCATTATTATGCGCGTGTTTGCTGTATTCAACAAGGTGGCATACATCTAAGTTTATCCCACGTGGTGTTATTTCGCCAATGCAAGCGTGATGTAAAATTTCACGTTAGTTCCTTGAACTGCGTACTCGAAATGCTAACTATTTTCTTGAAAATTTTGATATTTTGAGGAACAAATAATAACTACCGTGTGGGAAGAGTTTAACTTTTCATGACAATCGTAAAGATACTGTCAATAAATATGTTAATAAAAATAGAACTTTGCGGAAATCGTTTCTTGTAAACACCTAAACGTTAAATATACAAAAACAACGCATAGAATTTGTAAAATAATAACGTTCTGGTTACTTTTTATCGTATAGTTATCTGTGTGCGATAGCTGGTGCTGCCTCTGGAGTAAATCAGCATTCACAATAGTTCCGTTAGTACCAAGCGTTTTGAACATATACATTATAAAATGCCTTTTGTAAATACAAAAACAGTTTTCAGTCGATTAAACGTCATTCATTAGAACAAATGTCATATAAAGTTGCTATAGAATTATATTCTATGGACTGGGGCTTTAAGTTTTCGCGGTAACTAACAATATTTTGCGGGATAAAATATATTATCCTTTGCTTTAGTGGGCACCAATCTGACTTTTTACTTGATACCCAGTTTATTATTTACATGAACATTTCAAACTCTTTTGCGAAAGTTGTTTTTTTAAGTTTTTGCGATTTTGTTTAAGTTTTGGTGAATATTTCTTAAACTTTCATAAAAATCATCTGGTTATCTTATGCAGAAGTATGCCATTATACTAATGCATAACAATAATGCCGTTTACTGTTTATTTACCCATGTAATGTGTGTGCGAGTAAATATTCAGTTAAAACTTATTTTTCTTTAAACAAATATGCAAACATAAAAAAACCATTTTAATTTCTGCACCTTATTACACTATTCAGTAGCATTTTACGTACAGATATATTTCACTGTGATGTTCTGTGAAAACGATGTTGACAGGTTATGTTGAGAGCAATATATGACCGTTCCGTCCCAACTCTTATTGGCAACCACTGCCATAGATGCAGTACTGTTGTAGGTGCGCGTAGAGTTGTCATAGTCATGTATCTGATTGGATGGCAAAGCCTTGACGTTGAGATAGAGGGTTAAATTGGAATGTGGACGTCCTCCATTGACAGTACATGTTATATTTGTTACGTTTCCTTCGTGCAATACTGCAACGTGTAGATCCGGCTCTCGAGGCTCTACTGTAATATCGTAGCTTCTTGCAATATTTTATGATGTATGCAATCTATTGATAGGGACAGTTTTTCGTGCTATTATTAAGTATAGGAAATATGCCAAATAAAAAGACTTCATCTAAAGTAGAATCAAAATTGTGTTGTTGTTTTTTATTACATATTATAGCCACTGAAACAGTACAATGCGTTTGAATTTTAAGCAGTGATCCAAACTGCACCATGCATCTTATCAAGACGGTCAACAGTGTCAACATTTTCTGGTACATCAGAATGCAGAACGGATTCGAGAGTAACAACATCATTACATAAAGTGTGCTTAAACTAGCATGAACATGAGCGTACAATAAAATTTATGTACATGGAAACGTATACTTTTTTATACTTACTTGGAACATAAATAGTAGCATAAGTAACTAGTGGTGCCTCATTGGCCCAAGTGACAAGTGAGCATACAACAGACGCCAGGTGATCACTTGCTGTTACTAGGGCACCGCTTCACAAAATAAATAATTGGCGAATTGGAGACACCCTTTGCAGTCGTCGATATCCTCCAGGTGTCCTAAGACAGGCGGTTTTGGTTTACCTGTTCAAGTGAATAGTTCAGTAGAAATACAATTATAGCGTGTGTCCCACTATTCTTGCTATTAAATTCATGATATGAATTATATCCTCTAATACACCAAATGTAATTAATTAGTATTTTAATAGATTAACAAACTGACGTTTTACTAAATTATTTAGCATTAGTAAGAAATATGGCCGAGAAAAAGTCTAAACATTAGTTACAATCCTTTCGTATTTATGAAAATGCATGTATTAAATTTCAGTTTAAGTAAAGATAGACAAGTGGTTTACATGCACCTTATACTTTATCTCTAAAAAACATTGGACTTGTATACATTTGAATTATTTTCGTTGTCAAGTCAAGTATTTATATTCAACTTACGAACTATGTCCATGGTAACTGAGCCTGTGTATTTCGTTTTTTCTGGCTCAGTTCTATTTTTCGTACATTGCACCCTGTACTGATATCCATCCATCGGAACACTGACGTTGTAAACAATTCAGACATACCTCAGATCGCTTTCATTTCGTTGCTCGTATTTAGGTCTAGTTAGTACTACCCTACTTTCTGCACGCGTCTCATTATTGTATTCTAACCAATGAAGACAGCTGGTGCTGGGATATAGACGATTTCTGCATGACCTCCCTCCATGATACATGGTGTGCGCGTATATAAGATTCCACATTGTTCGAGACCTAAAAATAAACATTATATAAACGGTCGAAACGCGATACGACGAAATGTCACGGGAGACAAGAGTTTGTTCGTAGTATCGCGTTTTTCGTAGTATAGCATAAAAACCCCGGTAGTAAAGTGTTAATTTGCAGCATGTCGAGGCGATAACATTAAGTAATGCACTTAAAATAATTGCATTTGACAATACATGTGTCTTTGTATTCGTATTATGAAGCCAACCTAAAGTATAAAATCCGAAACAAAATAATAACATTTGCAAATACAAATTGGTAATCACGAAAATCCTTTAATAATAATCTCACACTGCATACCATTAAATGTGGATTAATATGGTAATCGTAATATTTCCTTGACGTTTAATACATTGTATAAGCCAATGATTAACAACAATACATATGTCTTGGCTACGGGTCAATGTAGTCTTGCGATTTGTATTGTTAAATTCTGACTTACTACACGTACACTGCAAAGGACACTTTCTGACAAACATATATTTAGTTGTGGTTTGGATATTGGAAATATATTCCATATGTACATAGCCATACGTACGTGTCAATGTTATTTGGACAACGTTGGATAGACACGTAGTTAGGTTCACTTTAACGGCGACATGTTGATCAACTTGAATGAATATACCCCGTTTTCAAATGACCGGTCGACTTTGTTATCAACTGCACTATTATCACCTGTAACAAGTTCTGCATGTGCGCCCGGTCGATTGTGAGTTGGAGTAAATATTAATGTAACATTTCTTTCACAGAACGTTTCTACTGGGTGCTGAACACGTAATGTTCCATATTCATTATTTGCCACTGTATGTGCTTCCTGTGAAATATAATTATAAAGTAAGGAAAGAGATGAATGAGTGGATGAAATAGATCATTTAAACATGCTTCAAATAGAATGCAAATAATTAAAAATGATTATCTTCCGTACTATTCAATGAATATATTATTTTTGACAGAAAATAAGTATGTACATGTGTATTTATTAGTTGAAAGCCTGGTCAGAAATATTAAAGAGACGAGAATAAATGTGTGGCCCATTCTTATGCTCTTAGATTTCGCTGGATGATTTCGCCTAATGGAAAGTATTTCATAGATAATTTGTGGGATAAGGTTCGCAAGTCGCATTCGTTATGTTATCAAAACCCGTGAAAGTTACACGTGAGTTGTAGTTTAATAAGTAATGTTGACTGGACGGGTAGTATAAACGTATGAATGTTGGTTAATTTTGTCAGTGCTGCTCCTGTCTTCGAAGTGATTACATCTCGTTTGATTAAAAAAGTAATTATATATGTTATTGATGATACAATAGGGACTTTTACAATATGCACCCTCTGCTCTTCAGAAGTGGACCACTGTTATCAATTAAGAGCCTAATCCGTAACTGATACACCTGTTTATTGCAACAAACAAGCGGCTAAAATCGACATTCTGCCCAGTCGGGCGTTTTATCAAATAATCGATACATTTTTTTTGTAAAACACAATTGACGTTGTTGCTGTTGTTTTTTTTTTATCGGATTTGCGCGAATTTGAGACCGCGCGATTATGTCCGCGATCACAAGTGAGCGGAAATTGTACCCCTCAATTCCACAGTAAGGTTTGAACATGATTGCTGGTCAACACACGATTGCTGCGTTAGAATCATACCGTTTAACATACCAGAGGTAGGTTTTCGTTCCGTTTCTGGCGTACGAGGTCAAATGTATGAACTATATATAAGGTTCGAACACTGACTGACCCACATGAGTGCTGGTCAACACATTATTGTTGGGTTAATATACAGTGTCGCCAAAGGTATTAAGAATACCAATCATGCTTGGTATCGTACTAGCCACCGAGAAGGTCACTTGGGTTGAACAACATACACAGATTATCGTGGCAGACATGAAGTAGTGCTTAGGGTGATTGTTTTAATAATATTTTATTCTAATTAATTTTTTCTTCTATACCAATCATGTTTTACAATAAACATATTATAAAGCAAGCTAGCGTGAAGACATTGTTTATATATTGGACAATTAGTTTTTTATTGGTTTTATTGTTGATAGGTAAACCTTGCTTGTTACCCGAAGCTCGAGCAGTGAAACGTAATAAATTAATTAAACAATCAAACTTATGCAAGACATGTTTGACTGGTGGTAGTAGGTTTTTAAGAAATCGGTTTATTATTATTTGTACTCTTTTGTAAACGTTAACGTTATTTTATGTCAAAGATAGTAATTTAGCAATACAATAAAAGAGCATCCTCTATCTCGTTGTTAATACTTTCAATGTACAGCGCGCGTAACCTCTTAACCCACGTATCGAGTGTTTGTACGAACTTCCTACTTCACCTCCTTCACCTCCGTTACCTCCTTTACCTCCTACAATCGACTTATCCTCAATTTCGTTGCAACGCTCGAAAGCAGGAAAGTGATGCGTGTTGTGGCTGATGTTACTTTTCTCATTTTTTTTAGATAGAGATACAAAAAAAATATGCAAAGCATCAAATGGTGCTGTAATATATTTATGAAGAAGGCAAGTGATTTATACATCTTATCACAAACAAGTGTTCAGTGATGTGTAACAAAAGATGACCAAGTTAGGTCAGAGTCAAAAAGTTTGAAAAGAATCGTGAAGCGTCACAAAAAAGCTGATAAGAACTTTCTGTTGTTCGAAACACAGTAGTTTGTTTGCCAATAAACAGTTCATTAACCAAACAACACAAAATAAATACAAACTATCTTTGGAAGTCAGTTGTACGCTTTAGTTAAATATGTGCCAATGGCTATAATTGTTTAAGAATCCACGTCGATGCTATGATCATTAGCCACTTTTTGTTTTATTGTGATTATAAGTTAAAGACTCAGTAGCTAGACCCATAGAAAAAAAACTTTGTAAGGTACAATGGCATGAAATATGTAATACCTGAGAATAGCGATATATTGACTTACGATGTCATGTTTTAACACAGCATTATTACATGCGAGATGTTAAAGCCCTCGCCATACTATATGAACTCATGCAATGTTCCTCGGAAGAAAGTTAGATGTAAAATAGTATGTAACTGCTACTGATACAACAATATAGAAACAGATCTATTATTTCTTGAATATACAAGTTCTTCATGTCAACTGTTGAAAGTTTGCATAAATTCCAACAATTATGTATGACAGTCTATAATAGTATAAGATATATGAAACCCAAGAAATATCGGAAGAAAAGAAACACGTTTTAATGCAGCGACCCATTGCCTATACAACACAGTACAACACGCACACCACACATAAAACGTAAAATGATTAAAACTGGAGTCATCGCCTTGGAACGGTCAATGGCAAGTTATTGGTTGTTTACACATAAATGTAAGAGTGGGTTATCATCGAATCCCCTCTGACAAGTATGTATAAGTGTTTAATCAATTATATTTGTATTCTCATCGGATGCGACTCATCAAGCCTGGGCCAATAAAGCGTTATTACTTGTGAACAAGAGTGGTTGTATTTCAATATTTGAATTTGTACGTCGACCTTTCGACAATGATTTAAAACTTCAAACTAATTAATTTCATATCTCTTATAAATGCAGATCTTCGTAGTCAACTAACACAATCATTTCGCAATGCTCTCTGTCATATAATTTAAAATTTAAAAAAAATTACCAGCCGGTTGAAGAATCACGTGAAGCAGCAATATTATGCATGCAAAATCATCCATTTTTGCCATTGGTATGCAATAGCTACATCTTACAACGCTCAGTATGTTGTATTTTGTACGATATTTATTGGAGTTGTTTCCGGATCTGTACATTTCGCAGTGTTATAGCAACAATGACATGTTAAAAGCAAACACTTCAAGCACTCGTGATTGACTGCTTATTCTCCAGATACATTATATTTATTATAATTATGTTTTTCGTTGTTTGTTGTTTTTTTCCTTGTGCATATAAAAAGTGATGGGAATAAAGTAATCACAAAGTCCGGCTAGTTGTATTTCCTTCACAATTGTGTCGTTTCCGCTTCATAACTCCTAATTGCCAAAATGGTTCTTATACTACTTAAGATTATTATTTTCCTTGACTAGATGATATATCGCGTACATCACCCTTGCTTGTCTGTCAAAAGTCAATGGGTTACAATTCAATGTCATTGGTCAAGTATTTTCGTGTTCGAGGTATAACTTCTAATGCCTGGAAGGACTACTTCAGATTGCTATTCACCTTGAGCAGATTTTGTGTCGCTTACATCACCTGCCAATAGTCAAGATAACAATTCAAGGTCAAATGTCTAGGATTATTGTTTCCATTCCATAGGTTCTAAATCTTCTGCTTGACTGTCAAAAATCAAGGAGTTACAACTTAAGGCCAACGGTCAAGGATATTTCTCTATTGAAAAATCGAAATATTTTGTTTTGAAGTATTTCAAGTTGCTATTTAAAATCTACTCAAAATACGCTACAAGGAAGAAAATGTGTAATCCATGTGACATTGTAGAAGTGAAAAACGCAAAACAACAAAACGTAACACGCAGTCCGCACAGGCTGATCCAGGACGACACTTTCAGCTGTTATAGTATGTTCTGTTTCAAGGAAGTATCTTCTAAACATAACTCCACTGTAGGCGGAAAGTGTCGTTCCGAATCAGCCTGTGCGGACTGCACATGCTAATCCGGGACGACACTTTACGCACATGCATAAAGCCCGGTTTTCCCACAACACGCCCCATAATATGTAGTTTTTAGGTTTCTAATCTAAAACCTTTGATTGCCAATACCAAACATAACAAATTACATTTGAAGCATCAATAACTGATCAAATATCATCAATGGCTAGATGTAAGTATTTCACAGCTGTAGTGCGCATTACAAAAAATCTGTTTTGAGTTTAGAGACAATATATTGTCCACCAGCCAACATGTTTAACGTTCATAATTGCCGAAACGTTCATAAGGATTTTCGTGAGCTAGTACTATAGCAGTGTCAACTGCAAACAGATTTAAAGATCATTTTATATATCTATTATATCAAAATATAATATATCTTATAAAATATATTGTAATCATAAATATAAACGCGACCTAACATTCATCCATGTAAGTATGTACCTTGGAGGAATGTAAGGATGGATGGATGGATAGATGGATGGAATGGATAGGATGGGATGGGATGGATGGATGCGTTGCAAATACATAAAAATTTAGAAACATACTGAGTAAAAATTGACTGGTGTGGTTTTGGAAAGTATCTTCGAGCATCAGATGCAAGTTATAATGAACGTAACCTCATCGGCAATAAATGATGATACTCAAAGTAATATCTATGGTTGTTATTATAAACATAATTGTATTTTAAAAAGAAGCGTCATAGAATTACGAATTAACTATATTATTTCATTGAATAGTTGTTAACATTTGTGTGCCAAAACAACACAGCACAATACAAAAACACCTAACAAACACAAAACCCAGATATAAATAAAACTGGGGTCACCGCCTTGGAAAGGTTAATGGAAAGCATTGGGATTTTATATCTTGTTTATGGGAGCCAAATATAGGAATAATGAACCTCACATTTGGCCCAGAGGTATTCATTAATTAGAATTAATATATTAAAGGGCAATTGTACACTTAAAGAAACTGTAAAACATTACATTTAGAATAAAATAAATTACAATGTTATTCATGTATTTTAAACAACTACAATCAACACAAATATTAAAGGTTCATATATTAAATATAACCATAATTTTTGATGAAGAATTTTAAAAGGGTTGAATAAAAATGTTATTGAGTTTTGTTTTTTCTTTATTTTCGACCTCCATAATTGTAGAATTAAAATCAAAGCTTTTATTTTGCAATGAATTTTGATGAAACCATTTTCAGTTGGGTGAAACCATTTTCAGTTGTGTGTAATTTCTGACCCTTTAATATTTTTATTGAGTGTATATACTTGTCGACAATCAAAGCAAGTATATGCATAAACAACTACACAACTCAGTTATTAAACACAGTGATCGTACGTTCAACATATTAATATATTATTACAGACAAGCCAATCACTGATTGGCGTAAATGTTGTCCTCAGTCTTTACATTTGCCTTCTTTGAGAAGTCAATGTCCACATATTCCACGGCCTCTTCATGATGATGTCTTGCTGCTGCCGGACGTGATCCCAGGACATCAGTGTCCAGCTCCGCATATACCATCTGCCCATGATTCTCATTCTGTAAAAAGCATACAATATATCATGAGACAGGCCTTTTGTTTGGCCACTGACGGGTAACTTAGATTTCATTGCGGTGTGTAATCTGCAAACTTTTATGTACCGATTTCCCACAAGGCTGCGCTCTACCTTTTTTGCGTTCAGTCACCTAAAACCTTGGTACATCCGAAGAGGTATTACATTTATTTGTTTTATAACGACATTATTGTATTCTGTTTTTTTTGCAGATTATTGTATGACATTATTTTTGCAAAATTCAATATTCATTAATAATAGTGATAGTGTTTCGGAAGGTAAAGTTTAAATGTGTGAGTAACATAACTGTATTTGCTAAAATGTTGACAAATATATAATCAAACTGCACTTGCTACTGGTTGGTTTTTGCCTTTGTCCTTACACATTGTACTGTGAAAAATCATGAATATTTTTCAAGCAGATGTTTCAACTGTATTATAATCATATATTCTACATTCTGAAAAATGTTCAGTTTTACTTCTCATTCCTTTCAAAAAGTGTCTTCTCACTTTAAATCCATCTTTGTGTGTTCATTATTATATCTTTTACGCAAATCCTAATATAATGTTATATTTACACTTACGTAAATATCCTATTATATGATTAACTACCTTAATTTACATGAAATGTTCATTCTCAGAGCAAACCTACAAAAGGTCTTCAAGGAAAGATCATAATGAGTAACATAATTATTCATACAGGGTTATTAAATATCAATGACTCAGACATAGTGACATGCGCTATGTTGACACAAACTCGCGTAAAAACATAGACCAACTTTTACAAAGCCAAACAAAGTAAAAGAAGACGTACCTTTACCGGCGGTGCTGTTCGCCTAGCGTCTGCAGACTGGAGGTTAGGGCTATTCTTCGACACAACGGCATACTCGACAGCCATGCTCACGGTTGTGGTGTTCCTGGACACCACTGCATACTCAATGGAAGGGTTTACGTGTTCCGATGCGACTGAAGGGCTTGCGTGTGCAGCGGTTGTGATTTTACTTGTCCTCGATACAACTGCATGCTCGACAGGTTTGTCAGCATCGTTTGAAGCTAGAAAATAATACACGTGTATTACATGTTTGTGGAAAATGACTGTCTTATTAATTCATACAGCAAATATGATAAATACAAAAGATTCCCAATATACTGACCCCAACTAATGTGCAATATCAAGCATTCTAAACAACTGCATTAACCAGCACCCAATCGGAAACATATTTTGCCTGCTTTATAACATTTGGAAAATGTATACATTGTGTTAAGTTATCGTCATCAAGATACTTGTAAGCATACCTTGTATATCATGGGATCGCTGCATCTTATCTCTGAAATGAAGAACAGTTTTGTTTAAGATTGTAAATGTACACGGTGTATCATATGTAAAGTGTTTTTTTGATTAATGACATAAGCTTGTTGAGCATTTATACACATGTTTTATCTATTAATATCATAAATATTACTTTATAAGTATACAAATTGTATACATACTGTCGGCTTGTTCTCAGTTTGTTCTGTCCTGTAAAAAATATTAAGTGAAAATCAGTAATCATGTAAATATGACCACAAACATGTCGATGGACAGCCTGTTATCATGTTGGCTCATCTTTTTAACACGAGGTTTAATTCAATAATTTGTATTACAGTAAATGAGTACAATATCTTGTTTACATCTTATTTGTACATTCACGAAAGCGCGCAAAAACATGCACACACAGCTAAAACAAACGATTTAATATTGTATCGCGTAATATTATCTTACGTCGTTTCCGATAACACAATATGGCGACGACCGTTACAGTTGCCAGTAACAGACACGATCCCACAACGGCGCCTACTACTGACGAGTTTTTGTTTTCGTACTGGATGATCTTGGATTTTTGGGCTTTAAGAATAAAATATGTTTTCATTAATGTTTTCAATAGTAAATAAAGTACTGTACGTATACAACTACGAACAGTTATCAGAGGGGGTAATCGCGTGATGTTCAAAAGGGAATCAAAATGGCGACGTCCTTGCACAAACAGGTTTTTTAAGCATTTTATACCCTTTAATTATTGCTTAAACATTTTAATGCCGCCCACTCTCCAGCCACATTCGTTAGAAAGTGTTTGGCGTTTATTTCGTGTCTGTCTTCACTTTAGATCTCGACATTACTCGGTGCACATTTTCTAAGCGGGGACTGTTTTCCATGTAATGTGTGATTATTACCGGGTTTCACTTAGGAAATCGCTCGCTCAGGATGAAATGAGAGAAAATATTATATTAAAAATGTGCTAGGAGTATTCTTTGGATGTTTATAAAAGGATTTGGTATGGGGCAGATGTCTCAAAATTGTTTTTTAAGTTATACGCACCAAAATAGTTTTATGATCTAAATGGGTCCCACATCTGGTTTGATCAAAAAGGGGTCCCGTTTTATTTCGGAAAACCTCAATTAAAGCTTATCTTCTGAAGTTTGAAACTTTGAACGTTCAAACCATTATTAGACATACAGATGTATGTGTTTCCTGTAAACACTCTTTATTTAACCTTATTTCATGGGCATTAGATTGCATACATTAACGAGAACTAAGCTAAATAGGAAAATATATAATAATAAGAAAGACCACTGTTTTATTTGTTTTTTTGCACTATTGTGTATATGACTTTTATATTAAATCATAATGGTGAACTCAAATGAGTATTCACTAATGTGAAAAACAACACAACACTTAATACCACTACGAAGTTTAATAATACAGTGCGGCATCTGAACAGGGTACTGCGCATCTGAACAGGGTACTAGGTTAACCTTTTTAAATATATCTATATCAGGGGATGCTTTGACATTAATAAAATCCTTAGTTGGTTTGGCGACATTCAAATGCCCTCCTATGTTGGAAGTGTATCTTGCTCGGTGCTGAAAGATTTCATTCAATTTTGAAGTCATCAAATTATAGTCATTGAATAGTACATTTTGATATGTATTTGTTATATTAAATAATGTTTAAGCTATTTTCATTTTCAGACAGATACGGAAACAACCGCCATTCTACTAGACTATGATCGGAGTGTGGCCAAGAATTTAGGTTAAGAAGTGGCTACAGCCGCCATGACAAGGTTATAGTGCACAGTTTTTTAGGAATCATAATATAGGAATAATTGAATATATAGGAATAATTGATGCCCATCTAGTTGTTTTTAAGCTAAACAATAGTCAACATTTATAATCACTATCATTTTTTTAAATTCGTAGTTACATATACAGTTGAAAGTTTCACTACTCATTTAGTAATATATCAGCATGTTGTGTTATATTCTCTGATATGATAGTAATGCTCGTTTATTACAAGTAGAAATTAAAGCAGAGTTTATTACAAATTTTATCTATATTCTAAGCAATAAACCATTGTTTGGAAAGATTACTAATAAATAAAAGCACACATTTCATATACGTATATATGAGTATTAGTATTTTGCTCTTACAATTATTCTATTATAAAAACGTCAAAGTGGTAGAAATATGTTGTTGAGATATTAATACCTTATTTACGTATAGTAAAGATAGATACTCTTGACTTTTTACGTGTACACAGAGCGTGCAATACTTGAACTCTGAGCATAATCTTGTTATCTGGATATCATAGAATTTATAAATATCCATTCAAAAGATCTGTTTGACTGCCTTTGAAGGTTCATTAATGTTTTGAAATTGATAATGAACCAATCATTTCAATCATTTGTGTCGTTTTGCAACTGATTATTGCAGTTCTTTCAGATTTCTCACACGGCTACAAGTGATTGCATGCTTCATGTTTGATCTCGCGTGTTTATATTTTTACTCTGTAATATTAATGTTGATCTCATATACATTGATTAGTGTGATTTAAAGCTTCGATCTAAAATTATATTGTGCAATTGAACATCAATGACACTCAATTATTGTTCATATCTCTCTTGCCTTGTTATTGATATGTCATGTGTTTTGATGTGTCATAAGAAATAAAATACCGGTAATAAAACTTCCAGTGACTTTATTTCTTGACAAGTATCTAACACGCACTAATTGAAATTATACTTATTGTGTACTTTAATCTATATTTTGAGACACATCTCATATCTGCAATGACTTAACCGAGCAGGGCACAGCAACGTTGAAACAACGTTGAATTGATCAGTTGCAAAATCATAGAACGCTCCGCCTTTCTGTTTGTCGTAGGTTGCTTGTCTAAGGTTTAAAGTCAATTGATTGGATTATGCAACCATGTGCGATTATTTACCACTGAAATATTTACCGTGAATTGGTCAACTCACTCCTTGATTGACAAGTCGCAACTGGTCAATAAGGAGTACGGCAATTTCCTCAACGTTGAAAAAAATAGCGAAAAAACGTTGAAAAACATTCATTCCTTTTCAATATGGAAATAGTTTTATTAGTAGCTAACCTTGAAAATACTTACTTATAATAAATACATTAAAACAACCAAACATAATTCTACATGTAATGTTTATTTAGCATATTCCATGAGAGAACAACAATTCAAAATTGACAATAGTAATGCTTAAAAACAACATTTCACACAATATGCAACCATACCTTTTACAAACAGCTAAATATGTGTCTACTGCAAATACATATATAGAGAGGATATTTTTATTAATACCGTAAGTGTAAATTATGAGTGATAAATTATGTTTTCACTTAGACAAAGTGAAATAACAGCTGATTAATATACATGGTAAAATGTATAACATATTCATATTAATAGATCACTTTAAATCACCCTGTCATACAGTTTAACATCACTCTTTACAATGTATTGCGAGTACTTTTAATATTAAATTAGTTGTATTACTTTTTTGAGACATTTGATTTACCACCACATTGTAAATATTTAGTCTCGCAACTTTTATTTAAACCCGGCATCTTATATTTGTGCAGTATCTTGAATAAGAGATGAGTCAATGGCTATGTAACTTTGCAGTAGACAACGCATCGTGTCAGGTCTTTCCCAATGCTGCACCAGGCTGATTGAAGCACACCAGAATCTGAATAAGATGATGACAAATTTTGTCTTATGTTTTCTCTTGAAAAAAAGTTTACAAACTAAGTTAATTCTGTCTAAATACTATTAGAGAATACATCTTCATATCATCGGAAAATGTATATGTGTGGTCACTGCAATATAAAATACAAAGCGATTGCTTTGAATTCACATATTTAAAGCAATTAAAATTTCAACTTAAAATTATAAAAACAAATAGTAACACAGGCATTTTCTCTTCTGAAATAATATGGCTTTTCAGATTTAAAACCTTTTAATCTATATTTGTTTGTTTAATGTGATATTATTTTTAAACAGAAACACATGTAAATGTATTTAAGAAATAGAAAAAAATATATTTTAAAGCATTGACACTTTTGTTTATTTGTTCCTAAGAAGCATCATAAAGGATGGGCGATAATGGAACCTACATTGAAGCAAATCAAGTCATTACATACCACAGGACTGTGTATAGTAGTAATGCTTTTCATCTGGTGATGCAACGTAGCACTGGAAAATTGAAAACAAATTAAATTCTAAAACTCTGTATATGCGGTATTATGACAAGAAATGTCATACATATCAAATGTCACTTTCATGTTACAAAAGAGCACTTGCTTCTTATTTGGTTTAGATTCGACAGTTCTCGTCCAGAGCATGATTTCAAGTTTCAATTTATATCCGAAAAGCTTTAAATGAGTTTCTCTGTTTTCTGACTTAAAACGGGACCCCATTGTGATCATATCAGATGTGGGACCCGTTTAGATCATAAAACAACTTGAAAAAAAAAGATTCTGACATGTCTGACCCTAGTAAAACACATTTATAAACATTCAAAGAATATTCCGAACACATTTTTGTTTTTGCAATTTATCTAATTTCATGCTGAGAGAGGGATTTCCTACGTGAAACCCGGTAACGATAACAAATTACGTGGAAAACAGTCCCCGCTTAGAAAATGTGCACCGAGTAAAGTCAAGATCTAGGGCGAGGACATACACGAAACAAACGATAAATACTTTCTAACTGATATGGCTAGAAAGTGGACGGCATTAAAATATTAAAGCACACTATTAAAGAGTACAAAAAGGCAAAAAATACCTGTTTCTGCAAGAACGTCGCCATTTTGATTCCCTTTTGATCATTACGTGATTACCCCCTCTGGTTATGCAAGTTTTTTATTCCAAATGCTTTCATTTCATTTAAATTGAACATGGCAATCAAGATAAAGCTTACCATGAGCTAGAGTAACCGAGAATGTCATAGAGACGTATGTTGCAATCTAAACCAGAGTTATTCATTAGGTAAAAGGTTTGAATTCGAAACCAACGAGTGGCCAATAATAGTATATATTTTATTACATTAATTATAAAATTCAATCAACCTCTTCCTTCCGCAACGAAGGATGTGTTAAACGTCTGAAATATGTGTTCCACTGTGCACACATATTTCCGCTGTTCGCCATTTTGTAACCCTAGCACAAGGACGGAGCACGTGATAGCACCGTGACAGGAATCGATATGTTCACGTCCATCTTGCATGTAACTCCATGTGATGTTGGGAAATGGGTAACTTTCTGCATCACAAGTGACCTCGTGCCACGAACCTTCTTCAACGATTGTCAGGCTCGATGTATTTATCTGAACTTTTGGTGGGTCTGTATAGACAGTAAACTGCATAGCAAACCAATAAATACTGCAACTATTTATTTTGCCCAAAATAATACGTGTCTCTTAATTAACGCTTACATGAAAACATTAACATGTAAAATGTAATGTTTGTCATATAATATTTAATAAACGTGCGTGGGTAGAGTGTGTACGCGTGTGTACATGTATTTTTCTTTTGTTTTTAATGAACTCATTTTGTTGAAGCTAATTGCGCGCCTTGCCTGTACGTGTCAGATATTATGTATAAGAGCATGCACAACGTATTTTATATATGAGTATGCGATGTAATAATGAAGTCTGAATGAATAAGCCATATACTTAATGTTCTAAATGTTCATTTTAACTTGTAACATAAATATGCCAATTAAGGATCAATACATAAAAATAAAAACGCAAACATTTTACAAGCGATTTAAAGACAACACATGTTAGATTTGTTTAAAAAACTTATGAATTGACTAATATCCTTTAACGCATTGAGAAACAAAGTAAACTCACGTGGTATGTTTATCAATTCGTAGGCGGCAACAGGCTCAAAGTGATCACATGACACTGTACAAGTAATCGTCACACTGTGCAAGTGAAGAGACCCGTTAATCACAGCTGAATACTTTACATACGAACTACTCGAATGTTTTCTAGGCGGTTGCAGATATATTGAACTATCACTGGATGGTTTCCATGTCATGTCACACTGGGCATTTGTTTCGCTGGACTTGCACGTTACATTAATGCGATAGACGTCACTTGTACGCGTTAGACTGGATTCATCAAACGAGATTACCACTTCTGATGGAGGATCTGACAATATATTTTCCTACAACATAACTGCACGACGCAATTAAACTCTACCAACTCACGGATGTAAATACATAGTATTCAACATGTGGTGTCAATTTGAACACTGGATTGCAACGTTTCTTTATTACGAAGAAGCGTAAGAATGCCATGCTCGAAAAACTATCCAATATTTACGTAAACTATCATTACAACATCAAACGTAAACGTAACTTACATATATATTTTACATTCCAAGGGTGTGAAACTTTCTCAGAAAATGTGTGTAGCTGCCTACGGGAACACAGTATTTTTCCTCCGTCCCAACTATTATTGGCTGCTGCTGTAATGTTTGCAATACTGTTGTAGGTGCGCGTAAAGTTGTCATATTGATCTGCCTGCGTGGATGGTAAAGGAGCGCCGTTGAGATAGAACTTTAAAACAGACTTCGGGCGCCCTCCCTTCGACAAGCACGTTATATTTGGTACAAGTCCTTTGTAGATAACGGGAACGACTAGTTTGAGATCGTCAGGGTCGACTGTAATGGAAATAGTCAAGACAACGATTTACTATAACCTTACATAGATTGTGTTACCAACCGCTTCACAGCTTGGCAAGAATGATATTTTTACTGGTAGTGGCATGAAGAAAATCCATTAGTTAAAATATAGAAATAAAACATTTTGCATTTAGGGAAGCGCGTTAACATTAACTGATTGTTACAATTCAGAGATTTCAAAATGTTTAGCATGCTTATGGATGGGAATTTCTCGCGAAATAAACCGCCTTAGGCTAAAAAAAAATAATATTTGTTTCTCAGGCAGCTTCGCAACGTTTTTTATATGGCCCGTCACGAATTTGTTAATAACCATTTATTACAATCGCGCCCAGTTTTAAATGATCAGTTCAGAAATATGTTTAAAAAAAAAAAAAACTCTGCAGAAAGTGTTTTTAATGGGCATGTAACCAAACAAAATACAAAAACAAAAGTGGTTTTAAACAATGCCTTTCGTAAATAAGAAACAGATTTCGGACGAATAACCACCATCAACGTTCATAAGAACTATTACTAAAATTGCGACGTATTGAATTAGATCCTATAGACGAATTTGCATTTTAACATAGCGGAAGAAGAGTAACCCGGTGGAGATTTCGGTATTTCCAGTAACTTTCATCCTGTCTGATTTTATAAATCGGATATACACCAATTGTGAAATACTGTGTAAATTTTGAAAAAAAATTCATATTCGATTGGGAACCTTTATAAATATCGTCTGTTTGTTGATTTAAACTTTTGTTTCGTAGATGCTTTTGCTTGTGTAACAGCATTCCGTATATTTGTAAGAAAATCTGTGTCAATATAAGTCCAATGGAAACAAACGAAAATGCAAGCTGCATTGAAAAGTGTTGATTTTGCATTCCAAAAATTATTGGTGATATATTGCAAAAACAATTCAAAGTTTTGACAGTTATAAAAATATGAATTACGAAAAGTTAAATTCTATAAATAGAAACACTTTAATGCTGATGGTATATCAATATAAAGGCACTTATGTTTATTATAAACATTCAAATTGATTGTCTTTTTACGTCAGCTTGCATCTATGACCGTTTGGGATTAATAAATCTCTATTTAGAATTGTATAAAAAGGGATGCTTATGTTTCTTATTAAAACTTAAAATTGTTTTTAATCTGTACGTATTTACTTCTTTTAATAAGCCATTACATAGTGCCAATAGAAAAGAGTAGGAAAAAAAATAAAACTATACTTCAATAAAAAAAAATCGCCCTCCCTCCTGATTTTTTGGAAAAAGTGCCTGAGAAACAATTCATTAATTGTGTTTAGCCTTACATTTATGAGCAAACTAATGTGTATATGACATATGCAGTGGTGACATATTTTAGGTACTCTTAATTTTGTAGTCAACGGGTATTAAAGGCCTATAATGTCTGGCGTTTCTGTGGGGTATTCCACTCTGTGTATTGGTTCACCATAAAATCTCTCATCATTATCTGCAATCTTTTCTCTCAGCTGATTGAGCAATGGCTAAGTGCACTGTTTCCATTGCAGTAGTGTGTATTGATATCAGCTGATAAGGGTTGTCACACTGTGTCCACACTGTGACCGGAAGCAGGGTGCCAATACACAGGGGTATTAAAAAAACTCAGATTTGGGAGAGTGGTCAAATAAAAAAGGATTACACTAGGCCTGTAACCCTCATGTAATCCTCATGTAATACGAATATCGCGTTAGCAGGATACAGTTGACATTGTGTAAGGCAAATCTGCATCATCGCGAATAACTTTCATTGGCAGTTTTTTTATTAGCTAAAATCGTATTTATTTGGATATTAAATCAATCAAACGAACATTTAAACATTGATATTCAGCTTGATCACACATGCACACCACACATACCTGCAACATAAAGTGTGGCACTTGTGATGAGCGGGTCCTTCGTGACACAACTTGCAACAGAACACACTACTGATGTCAAATGATCATTCTCATTGATAGTGTAGACATTTCTCCCTAATATGTAAGTTTCGTTAACATCTTTCTTTTCAACTGTAGGGTATGTGTATCCATTAATTTTCATTGCTACTCTTAAATGTGTTCCCCATTTTGTTTCGCAGTATACTTCATCAGCAATATCGCGATTGTTGCAAACAAGAAGACATCCCATGCAGTCATCAATGTCTACCAGTGGCCCCAAGACAGGCGATTGGGGTTTACCTGTAATAGGTATTCGAGTTATTTATGGTCAAGATTGTATAAAACATGAGAATTTAAATGCGTAACTGTATTGTAATATTATTATAAAATATCAGATTAACTGTTATTGGTAGATATGAAAACGTACATGTAATTATAAGCAATTGATTTCAATTTAGAAAAAAGATGTGTTGGTGTTGTTCAATTCAAATGTTCCTGATAACTGCGTTAACATGTATGCCAACTAACAAATATCTTACGAGTATCTAAGGTAACGGGATCTGTGTATTTATTGGGACCAATCGATTCCGTTCGATCTGTACACCGCACCCTGTATCCATATCCAGCCTTACTGCTGACGTCATTAATTACTAGCACATACGTCCAGTTGCTTTCGTTCCGTTGTTGGTAACCATCACCTGATATATCCACCCTACTGCCAACACTAGTGTTTGTATTCTGTTCCAGCCAATATAAGACATAATCCCAGCGGAAGCCTATTACAGCTGGGGCTGGGGTGTATACAAACTCTGCCTGACCATTCTCCGGATTACAGGTCCGCATATACGATTCACCGCAATCTGCAAGCGCTGGAAAATCATAGAAAAATATGTGTTATAGTATAATTACCATAACGCTAATGTAATTCTAGCAATTACGATGTTTTTATTAATTGCTGTTTTAAATATTATTTAAGTGTAGTGTGTATTTTGTTTGTCTCACAGCTATCAACGTAAAAATAAGGTAATTTTACTTTCAAAGCCAATTACTTGGCACATAATAACTATAGTGCAGTCATGTTTACAAAATGAAGGTATCGTCAATTTACTGGTGGTGTAACTTAAAGACGTTCGCAACAAAAAGGAAATAATTGGGTTAATTTCTCCTTTTGCTTCATTTTTTCTTTATTGTATATAGGTTACAATATGCTAATTTCATCTCTAATGTCCATTCAAAATGAATATTTGTAATAGTAAAAGTTCATAAAGCATATATAATAATCAAAAACACACTTATGCAATGTATTTCCAAACAAATTTAGTTCAGAAATGATCCATTAAATATCTCCACTCTATTTATACGTTGTTTATGTATGTTAGAACGAAACAGGAAAAAGGCTACTCAGGTACCCTATATGAAATCCAATATTTCCCAAACAAGTTCGGTGAGCCATTCTTTTTATTAATGTTTTGGTGTAAGTAAACATTGATGCATGTATGTGCGAACTTTTAAGAAAATCTGGAACAAAATATGCATTTAATAAAATGCAGTTTCAGAAAGCATTATTAGTTCCCATTTGACACACTTAAATGTCCAGTCAAATTCTGTATTTAAGCAGTAAATGTAGGTAAAGAGTTTTTATTATCAACAAACACATGTATATTGCCAAACAAAGCATGTACAAACATATCAGTTAAAAGAACCATAACCTTGTTTAAAAAAAAAACTATCCTATATACTTAAAACATTGATAAAAATCCAAACTGAAAAAAAGGGGCTTCGACAGGTACCGTATTCAAAACCCAATATTTCCGGAACAAGGCCGGTGACCCCTATTTTTGAATACTGTTTTAGTTTCAGTATACAATGACGCATGAATGTGGGATCTTTTAACAAAATCTGTCGTTTGGAACAAAATGTATTCGTATATTTGATAAATTATTGATGTTTTCACAGGCATATTTAATGCATAATTAACCTCGTTAAGTGTCCATTACAAATCATTTGTTAAATGATAAGTGTAGATAAAGCGCGTTGTATCATTAAACTGCACTTGTATATTACCAAACGAAACATTTAAAAAAGATGCATTTAAAAATCTCCATCTTTGTTTGAATATAAACGCTTCATATTATTCAGCATTCTAAGTAAAACAAACTGAAAAAAGGCTTCGACAGGTACCGTATTCAAAATTCAATATTGTCGGAAAAAGGCCGGTGACCCCTATTTTTTAAGACTGTTTTAGTTTTAGAATACATTGGTGCATGTTTGTGCAAAGTTTTAAGAAAATCTGTCGTTGGAAAAAAAATGGAAGAAATTGTTGCGAACGTCTTTAATACACACCGCCTCGTTATTGTAATCATTTGTTTGCGTAATTGTTTTTGTTAACAGTCATTTTAGGAGATCATTCATTTGTCAGTATGATCATGGTAATTTTAATTATTAAATACTAGTAAACATTTGGTGCAAATATGTATTTGCTATGAAAAAAATGAGATTGTTTGTGCTTAACATAAAGGCACAATGCGACTCTATTCATCCATTGACATTCCGAGCTTCATTTGAACAGATTGTAAAGAACTATCATTGAGGATGTGACCTGTAGGACTAGATTAAAATACTATCTTGTTAAAAGGAACGTACGTATCATATGGAGCAATAAGAAATATAAGCAATACTAAAACGAGGAAATTGAGATGTGTTATATATACAGTTAATGCATTATAAATGCTTTGTGAGACAACACAACGTGTATATGCATACCTTTTAAACGCAGTCGAACATATTTCGAGTTACATCCATAATTCACATAAAAGTCTTTGTAATTTAGTGTTTCCGAACATTCGATCAGAACAAATAAGAATGGTTCCGTGTTACAATCATTTAAACATTCAGAACGAACATTCACGGTAGTTGTGGTAAGTAACACAGGCTTTTGGCCGACGTGTCTTTGTTTGGGACGGAACGTTATAGTCACGTTTCTTCCAATGTACAGATGACCTGGTTCCTCAATCTTAATATGACCACACACATTTTCAGCTTCTTCTCCTGGAATTTGGATTGCACCTAAAAATAACAACACAAGCTTACCAATATGTGTTGGAATGCAGCTGTAATTCAAATATAATACAATTATATACTAAGAAAAATAAACCATCGATATGGATAGTGTGAATTGAAAAGCGTCTAATTGTATGTCTTTTACCACGCTCATATGATTATTATGTTCCAATTGTACCACGTAAATTTCATTTAATCCATACAAAGCGGTACAAGATAGCAGAATCAGGTTACTCACTTTGCAATTTATGACAATTACATTTGCAATAAATCAGTTATGCGTTCGACACATCAAAAGGTTATGATGCAGAATTGTACACAGCACACATGTGAAGTAAGTATTTAGTCATTGATGTACTTATTTTTAAATCGTGTGCCCTTAGCTTGTGTGGAGAGATTTTTGGACTCGAAAAGCTTATAAAACTTAATCCATGGATTTTTAAAGGGACCTGTTCACAGATTGGCAAATTGATATTTTTCAAAAATGTTGTCATAGATTCCAAAAAGAAAAATACATTATATATAAACAAGCGAAATACCACTACTGAGAAAGAAATATTTGGGAAATATAGTGTCGTTTATGAAAAGTCTTCAATTGAAATGGATACAATTATAAATCTTTTGTAACGCTTTTCATCAGTAATTTGGAAAACACGTTTGTCACTAACATAGCTTTAACATTTCACTACAATGATAGGCAGTCAGTATAGCAGAGTGGTTGAAACGACACATTTGTTTCTTATTCCGGTGGACGTGTTTCCAGTCACGTTTTTTTCTTTATATAATATTTGTTTTTGGTCAGTCCAACTTCTTTAGTTTTTAAAGTTAAGACCTTAAACGACATTTTGAAATATGAAAATCTGTGGACATGTCCCTTTGAGAAAAGTGTTTTGAAGAAGTATTGTTTGGGAGCAGCGAACTATTCATTATTTTGATACCAGAATGTGCCGCGGTAACGTAACCTCCATTGAAAAAAAATCAACATGAAATAAATATACACATTTATGCGAGAGTGGTGTTCTAAGAACATGTATCAGTCGAGTTGCTTATGTCGAGATGTATGACAAAAGCAAAATGTTTTATTTCCTGTTTGTCTATTATCTTTCACACAAGATATTATGGTCATGTGGGGCGTTCAATAATGTTTTGAAATGATTGCAAATGCAAATCTTGTTTACAGTATGGAAAACTGGAAATTGGTTTAATTCACGGTTTGGTGCATATAAAGTTATGTTATAAATGCTGGAACCCAATAAAATCAATAATTATCAAAGTAACAACAAATCCGAGGGCAGATTAATTATCCATCTGATAAGTTATTCTAATATCTTTACTGTCCCTGTCTTACATTTAAAGTAAGTAATTGCCTATAAGGGCTGTATTTACAAACAAATGATAAATAAATGAAAGCGATATCTTGATTTTATTAAATATGGAAATGAATAAAAATAGATCTAATTCATGAATGTACTTAAAATACAAACTAGCACTCTGACTAATAAATGTGACATGCAAACAACTGAAAATATTCCAATATCTCATTACATCGAATCTGTTCTTAGCGTACTTAAAATACAAACTAGCACTCTGACTAATAAATGTGACATGCAAACAACTGAAAATATTCCAATATCTCATTACATCGAATCTGTTCTTAGCGTACTTAAAATACAAACTAGCACTCTGACTAATAAATGTGACATGCAAACAACTGAAAAATTCCAATATCTCATTACATCGAATCTGTTCTTAGTGTACTTAAAATACAAACTAGCACTCTGACTAATAAATGTGACATGCAAACAACTGAAAATATTCCAATATCTCATTACATCGAATCTGTTCTTAGCGTACTTAAAATACAAATTAGCACTCTGACTAATAAATGTGACATGCAAACAACTGAAAATATTCCAATATCTCATAACATCGAATCTGTTCTTAGCGTACTTAAAATACAAACTAGCACTCTGACTAATAAATGTGACATGCAAACAACTGAAAATATTCCAATATCTCATAACATCGAATCTGTTCTTAGTGTACTTAAAATACAAACTAGCACTCTGACTAATAAATGTGACATGCAAACAACTGAAAATATTCCAATATCTCATAACATCGAATCTGTTCTTAGTGTACTTAAAATACAAACTAGCACTCTGACTAATAAATGTGACATGCAAACAACTGAAAATATTCCAATATCTCATAACATCGAATCTGTTCTTAGTGTACTTAAAATACAAACTAGCACTCTGACTAATAAATGTGACATGCAAACAACTGAAAATATTCCAATATCTCATAACATCGAATCTGTTCTTAGCGTACTTAAAATACAAATTAGCACTCTGACTAATAAATGTGACATGCAAACAACTGAAAATATTCCAATATCTCATAACATCGAATCTGTTCTTAGCGTACTTAAAATACAAACTAGCACTCTGACTAATAAATGTGACATGCAAACAACTGAAAATATTCCAATATCTCATAACATCGAATCTGTTCTTAGTGTACTTAAAATACAAACTAGCACTCTGACTAATAAATGTGACATGCAAACAACTGAAAATATTCCAATATCTCATAACATCGAATCTGTTCTTAGTGTACTTAAAATACAAACTAGCACTCTGACTAATAAGTGTGACATACAAACAACTGAAAATATTCCAATATCTCATAATATCGAATCTGTTCTTAGTGTACTTAAAATACAAACTAGCACTCTGACTAATAAATGTGACATGCAAACAACTGACAATATTCCAATATCTCATAACATCGAATCTGTTCTTAGTGTACTTAAAATACAAACTAGCACTCTGACTAATAAGTGTGACATGCAAACAACTGAAAATATTCCAATATCTCATAACATCGAATCTGTTCTTAGCGTACTTAAAATACAAACTAGCACTCTGACTAATAAATGTGACATGCAAACAACTGAAAATATTCCAATATCTCATAACATCGAATCTGTTCTTAGCGTACTTAAAATACAAACTAGCACTCTGACTAATAAGTGTGACATGCAAACAACTGAAAATATTCCAATATCTCATAACATCGAATCTGTTCTTAGTGTACTTAAAATACAAACTAGCACTCTGACTAATAAATGTGACATGCAAACAACTGAAAATATTCCAATATCTCATAACATCGAATCTGTTCTTAGTGTACTTAAAATACAAACTAGCACTCTGACTAATAAATGTGACATGCAAACAACTGAAAATATTCCAATATCTCATAACATCGAATCTGTTCTTAGCGTACTTAAAATACAAATTAGCACTCTGACTAATAAATGTGACATGCAAACAACTGAAAATATTCCAATATCTCATTACATCGAATCTGTTCTTAGCGTACTTAAAATACAAACTAGCACTCTGACTAATAAATGTGACATGCAAACAACTGAAAATATTCCAATATCTCATAACATCGAATCTGTTCTTAGTGTACTTAAAATACAAACTAGCAGTCTGACTAATAAATGTGACATGCAAACAACTGAAAATATTCCAATATCTCATAACATCGAATCTGTTCTTAGTGTGCTTAAAATACAAACTAGCACTCTGACTAATAAATGTGACATGCAAACAACTGAAAATATTCCAATATCTCATAACATCGAATCTGTTCTTAGTGTACTTAAAATACAAACTAGCACTCTGACTAATAAGTGTGACATACAAACAACTGATATGCGCATGCGTGAAGATGGCGGTCGAAAATTTATCGGAATAAAAATACATCTAAAATATTGCAAAATTTATAGAAATAAAATGTGTGATGCAGAACGAAGTGTGTTAAATTGAACATTTGGATATATATTGATGACCAGGAAACGTAAACCTTCTAAAGATTCACCGGATAACGGTCAATCGAGCTCAAACCGAAACACGAACAAAAGGAACAAAGGAAAAAAAATGGCGCAAAATGTCCAAGTGTCGCCAGTGGCGAATCAAACCGGACAAATACAGGCAAGTCAGGCAAGTCAGTTCTATAACAGTCCACAGCTAACCCAGATGCCTGGTAATCCGTATGCCTACCTAATGAATACACCCACTTTCTATGGGCAGGGGTTTGTACCTCCGGCAACGCCATCGCCGCCGCCAAGCCATGACATTTTGGCATCAATTTTGGAAAGACTAAATTCAGTAGACAAGAAACTGTCTCAACTTGATCAAATACAACAAACAGTGTATGGCATAGTCTCTCGGATCGACAAAATGGAACAACGAATAAGCAATTTTGAGAGCCGAATTAAGGAATTAGAAAAATCGTGTGATTTTAGTGGCAATGTGATTGAAAATTTAACAAAAAAGCAGACTGAGTTTGACTCAATACTTAAATCCACGAACAATGTACAAAACCGCGAGGAGTCAGTGAACCTGAAAGAATCAAAATTACAATCAGAAATAACGGACCTCAAGTGCAGGAGTATGCGGGAAAATTTGTTATTTTTCCAAATACCAGAGGAAAAAGACGAACAATGCGATCAAAAGATATTGGAATTCATTCAAACCAAACTTCACGTGCAAAACGCTCAATCCGAGATAAAGTTGCATAGGGCACATCGTATAGGTCGATATCAGCCGAATAAAGTGCGTCCCATTGTAGCGAAGTTCGCGTATTTCCCAGACAAGGAGAGGGTCCGCAAGGAGTCGAAGCAGCTGAAAGGTACCCCGTTCGGAATATCCGAACAGTATCCCAAGGAAGTGACGGATGTCCGGCGAAGACTTATCCCAATCATGAAAAAGGCAAGAGCCGAAGGCAAGGATGCGTTCCTTAAACTTGACAAAACAAACTATACATAAACAAACAAGTGTATGTGGAATAGGACGTTCGTGAGAGTGTCGTTAAAGTTGTCACATGGAATGTGGAAGGACTTACTACACTTAAATGCTCCGATAGTAAGTTTATATCTTTTCTGTACAATCACGATATAATATGTTTAACTGAAACTTGGACCAATAAAGACTCCACAATAGACCTAAAAGGTTACAGCAAACCTATTCATTCATACAGACGATTGCAAAACCGTAGAGCGAAGCGCTCGAGTGGTGGCATTGTGATTTATATTAAAAACTCTATCCGTAAAGGTGTAACTTTAGTAAAAAATGACATTGATTGCATTGTTTGGCTTAAATTAGATAAGCTATTTTTTAATATTGAATCTGATGTATATCTATGTGTTGTATACATTGCACCTGAAAATTCCCCTGCTCATTCTTTGTATACTTATGATATTTTCAAACTATTGAATATGATATAAATTTGTATCAAACCAAAGGAAAGGTATTCGTAACTGGAGACACAAACTCGCGAACGGGTCATAAAGCAGATTACATCGAGAATGATAGGTATATAAGCGATACTGATTTTGATATTAACTCAGATATTGAAACCCCAATCCCACGCTCAACTTGTGACCCGGGTACGAATCGATTTGGTGACTACTTGTTAGATATATGCAAAGCTACCAATATTCGTATCGTGAATGGACGGTTACATAACGACCTTAATATAGGCAAGATAACGTGCTATACACATAATGGTGAAAGCTTAGTGGATTATTTATTAACTGCGCGTACCAATTTCAAGGATATTTCAGATTTTACCGTTAACAATTTCACGGAATTCTCCAATCATGCGCCGCTGACATTTGATCTCCGCACGAATAGCGCTACTTCAAAAAGTATAAGTAATCCGATTGTTTATTTTAAATGGAAACCTGAGAACAAATGCGACTTTGTATATGATGTATCATGCGATGTACATAATCTGGAACAAACGCTATTATCGCAAATTGATTCACAATGTGACCCTGATATCCTAGTGGGAGAATTTTCAAACTATTTAAATTCAAAAGGAGAAAAATATTTTAAGCATATTATAAAACCGCAAAATAAAGGATTTATAGCTCCTGATAAAAATAAACAGAGATGGTTTAATGAAGAGTGTAAAAACAAACAAACTCAATTTATAAGAGCTTTATATGAGTATAATCTAAATAAAAATGGACATACACGAGAACAAATGATTGCTATGAAAAAGGATTACAAATATACATGTAGGAAAACGAAATTAAAATACAACAATGATCAAAGCAAGAAAATGAATAATATGAGACGGAAATCACCCCGTGAATTTTGGAAAAAATTCAAACGTAAACCAACAGCACAAAACTCAAATACGATACCGGTAAATGAATTTCATGATTATTTCAGTAGATTAGCGGATGAAGGTGACGTTAATATAAATTCGTTTGATGCCGAAACTTTCTTACATGAATTTGATAATAGGCAAAACACAGAAACTTCATACCCCGAACTAGATAATCCTATATCCACAGAAGAAATAATAAAGGCAACAAAACGGTTGAAAAACAATAAAGCGCATGCACATGACAATATTATATATGAATACTTTACAGAAACAATACATGTCATCGCCAAGCCATTAGAAATATTATTTAATTACATACTTGATAAAAAGCGTTTTCCACGCAGCTGGTCATCCGGAGTTATCATACCAATACATAAACGTGGGGACATTTCAGACCCAAATAATTATCGAGGGATTACATTAATAAGTTGTTTTGCAAAACTGTTTATAAGTATATTAAATGAACGTCTTAAACAATGGGCAGAAACAAATGACATTCTAACGGATGCACAATTCGGCTTTAAACCAAACTGTAGCACAGTCGATGCAATATTTATTCTTAATGCACTGATAGAAAAGCAGTTGCAGAATAAAGATAAACTATATTGTTGATATATTGACTACCGGAAGGCATATGACGTCATCAATCGCGGTCAATTATGGAGTAAAATGATTAATGTGGGCATCGACGGAAAACTCATAACCCTTATTCGATCCATGTACGAAGAAGTTAAATTACAGGTTAAACACATGGGTAATTTATCAGACATATTCAGTAGTAACGTTGGTATATTTCAGGGGGAGATAACCTCGCCCATATTGTTCTCGCTGTTTATTAATGACATCGAATTCGATTTGCAAAATGGAATAAACGCTGGCATTACGCTAGATCAAATATCGATCTACCTATTATTATTCGCTGACGACGCGGTTTTATTTTCTGAAACCCAGGAGGGCTTACAAGAATCATTAAACAATTTAGAAACCTACTGTGATAAGTGGAATTTAACAGTTAACATTGAAAAAACCAAGGTCATGGTATTCCGAAAGGGAGGGGCAATTAGTAAAACATTAAAATGGACATATAAAGGTCAAGAATTAGAAATTGTGAACAATTTTAATTACCTTGGAATTGTCATGTCAAGTGGTGGATCATTTGTGCCCGCAACAAATACTCTATATGGCAAAGCAATAAAAGCGATGCATTCTTTGTTCACCCTAACAAAAGACATGAGCGTACCTATAAATATCATGTTCAATTTATTTAACGCATATGTATTATCAATTTTAAACTATAACTGCGAGGTTTGGGGATTTATCAAAGCGGAAAACATTGAACGCGTTCATCGTAAATTTTGTAAAAGACTATTAAATGTAAAAATGTCAACAAATTCATTATCGTTATATGCCGAAGTTGGTCGATTCCCCCTGTATATAGACAGATATGTCAGGATCGTTAAATATTTTTTAAAATTATACACTTTAAAACAGGGAAATTGTATTCTTAAACAAATTGCGTTATTACAGAGATTAGAAATTGAATGTAAAAATAACGCAAACAATTGGACATCGAAAGTACGGGACATTCTTAACCAAACCGGTTTTGCCGATGTATGGCTATTCCCTGAATCAGTGAACACAGATCAATTTATCCCGTTACTTAAAAACAGATTACGAGACCAGTACATCACTAGCTGGAATGTCAGTGTCACATCATCTAGCTCAATGACTCTATATAAGGAACTAAAACCAGTATTCGAAAGATCATCGTATCTTGATATTGTTGAAAATATCAAACATAGGAATATTATTTCTAAATTACGTTTGTCGTCTCACAAATTATTTATAGAAACGGGTAGACACCATAACATTGTCCGAGATCAACGCAAATGTGTGTTATGCAACCTAAATGACATCGAGGATGAATATCACTTTGTTCTTAAATGCCCTTATTATGCTGATGTCAGGAATACATTAATTCCAAAGTATTATAGATCCCGTCCAAATATGTACAAGTTTATCGAACTAATAAATAGTTCAAACAAAATATTGTTAAGAAAACTAGCTATTTTTTGTGTAAAATGCTTTAAAATACGAGAAAATGTCATATATATGTAGTATAAAATATCTATATTTTTTCACAAAGAAAACATGTACAAATAATGTAATATTGTTGAAATTGTTAAAATACGTGTGACATTATGTAGTCACTATGTATTAACCTCATCCATGTGACATTCTCACGAAAACATGTTTATTTCGTGTCTATTTAAATTGATTTATCTTCGAAATGATGTATGTTTTGTATTTACATCAAACGCATGTTGTTATTGTATATGTGTGTTAATGACGATGAGCTTTATATGCTTAAGTCGAAAAATAAACTATTCTGTTCTGTTCATAACATCGAATCTGTTCTTAGCGTACTTAAAATACAAACTAGCAATCTGACTAATAAATGTGACATGCAAACAACTGAAAATATTCCAATATCTCATAACATCGAATCTGTTCTTAGCGTACTTAAAATACAAACTAGCAATCTGACTAATAAGTGTGACATACAAACAACTGAAAATATTCCAATATCTCATAACATCGAATCTGTTGTTTTCCAGAAGCGTGTTACACAATGCTCAATGACAGTCAGGGGCGTAGCTTAGTCCCAAAATATGCCCTACAGGAAGCTAAGCCGCGTTTTTATTATTTTGTATATAATACATTTTACAGAGTTTGCTCATAATTTATTTTTAACATATCTTTTGCGCTTGATTGACATCGCGCGTCGAAAGCCTGCGGTCTAGTGAGAAAATATCGGGTCTATTTGTTGGACAGAAACAATACATGGTGACTTTTTGAGAAATATTATGCAAATGCTCCCCGAGTAGGAGCCTCCCTTACAACACAGCGACTTGATGATGACAGTTGAAACGAACAAGTACATGCTCATCGTTTACCAAGATTTTATAATCAATCCATTAAACACAAATGTTTGAGATGTGTAATATATGATATCAGATTATTTTTCCTCACTTCCGTATTTTACGCACGTTTTGTTGTAACATCGGAAACAAACACTCGTACATATCCTGGTTGGTATTAAATCGTTAATCATGTTTGTATATATGTACAAGGGATACTAAACTGACACAATTATATTCTGCAATACCAAATAAATAATAATTACGTGCAATTTATTACAAAAATAAGCTTATTATATATACTCTCGAACAAATCCTTACATACAAAAATTGATTTAAACTTAATGCAATGGTATTAATTTCATTTTGCAAAATTATTAAGTGCGAAGTATGGTCGTTAAAGAATTGAAACCCCAATTGTTTAAGTTTTACTTTCTAATGCGGTGATGTCAGTGGTAAAGAAGCCTGTTCCTGATTGCCAAAATGGCAAATTTCAAACATGATGTTATTACGTATTTAAAACAGAACATACCGTGATTTCTCGAAAATTCTTTTAACATTAATAAACAAAGATGTGACACAGAAATACACTGGAAATGATGTTACATTTATGCATTACCATCAATCAAAAAGAATAAAATAATTGTGCGCCTTAAGCAGGAAACGATTTTTAAGATGAATACATTTGTTCTATGTTTTGATGTTTTTAAAACACATGTAACAGCAATACACTTCAATTGACGTTAGTACAAATGGCTTTTCGATGTCGTAGGTTTGATCCGGCCCGGGACAAGTCTCTTAAATCTTGTTGCTTTCCAAATGTGCTTTTTTGTTCGGATTTGTGTTTGCAATATTGGCAACTAACTTTAACTTTTATATTGGTATAATGTCCTAAACAATACAAATTTAAAAATCGGTTTGCATATTTTGGCCGTTGTGCCATGACGCACATACATTAATACGTTTCTTTACTAATCTCTATCCAGAGTTTGGCATCAATGTCAACAGAATTAGGATTAGGATTACATCACATGCATTGCTAATTATACGATATTTACATTATTAACAGGAATGTCTTTAAAAAAGACAATCGGCGTTGAAAAATTAATATTGAGATGTCATTAAAAAATGACCTAAACATAACAGAGGCCAAGTTGACGGTTACGCGACTTCTCAGACCCCAGATTTTTTGGTCCGCACCTATATTTGGAAACTTGTGGGACCCAGGTTTTTCGGACATTTATTAATTTAAAAATAAATACAATTATTATTAATATCTGTACCGTGAATAAGCCGATCATACAGCTCCATGTTTTCACCAGTGATACATGAATAACCAAAATAATTTGCGTTAACATAATTGTTATGAACAGTTATCTGAATTAAATAAGCATTTATACTCTGTATCCCAACAAAAAGAAATATTCAGGGAACATTCAGTGATTTTTGAAATATGTAGACTTTATTTTTGATAACACAAACATAAACATTCCTTAGACTATGACGATTTTAAATTATATTCGGTAGGGATATGATATATCAAAGGTTCCTGTGTATAATTAGTATTGCAAATTGTGTAAAAAGCAATATAGTATTAACAGTAAGTTTATAGATATAAATTCACCATTCATTGAAGTTTTTAGGTTTATGATTCTCTTAACGCTAATTGATGCATGTATGAGTATATTTTATTTCATTTTTTGAGTGGTCATAGAAACTAGATATTTTCACGTAGATATTTAAGACACACCAATTATAATTTGTATATAATACATTTCAGAATAAAACATTGTCAAAATCATATACTATACTTTTCTTGCATACTCAGAAAAAAGCGATGTTTTCTTACTAAAGAAAGGATATAACATACTATATAATACATTTCTTGCATTCTCAGAAAAAGGTGAGGATATCCTATAGCCTACATAATAAACTTAAAAGTGCATTATATATTATACTTTTCTTGCATACTCAGAAAATAATGATGTTTTCTTGTTGAAGAAAGGATATAACTTAAAGTGCATTATATATTATACTTTTCTTGCATACTCAGAAAATAATGATGTTTTCTTGTATTATAACATACTATATAATACATGTCTTGCATTCTCAAAAAGAAAGTGATGATAACTTATAGCATACATAATAAACTTAAAAAGCAAGCATATATCAATACAAGGTATAAACGTGAAGTAGCATTTGTGTTAGATATTTTATTATTATGTTTTGTGTGCGATTCTCAGTATTTAGGCTTTTATGAAAATCACGTATGCAATTGTATTCGTTCATAATGAAAAGTTGCCATTAGCAATTTAACATCACATTTTTTCACATCCCTTTCTAACTTATGTTCGTATCTCAAATGCATGACAACACAGAAAATGGCGACAGTATCGAAATAGTATTTTTTTCGAACATATATGCATGCATCTTCTAAACCAAATTGCAATATTCGTACTTTTTTATGAAGAAGCAATTGTTTGTCTTGAATATAAATTCGACGAACGTTTAGAGAATATGATACCTCTGTTGAAATCTTGACCTTACACATCCTAACTATTATAATTAAAATATATTACCAGTAAGTTGTTTTATCACTGTTAGCACCAACAATCCACAAACCACGACGTTATCCGAAATCATGTTCGAAATAGTTAACATTCGCTTCAATTCGTTTCAAAAGTAATTGATGTGCGTCTTAGCGCCATCAACTGACAGCGCAAATAGCTGAACTATGGATTTGCATTACATAAGATTCCGGATATTTTCTCTTGACACGCGATGAATATAAAGAGCTTTGATAAGAATGACGTATTAAGTTTGGGACGTGGCCACTAAAGAAAGTTTGAGCATTTGTATGATCTTGTGTAAAAAGTCAACAACAACACGTGAAATGCAATTTATCGTTCAACGTTTCGGCTTACGCCTTCATAAGGATAAAATGATAATTAAACAACGGACGTGACGTCATGAAATAACATTACGTTATTAGAAATAAGTATAAATGTATATATAGGATCTGACACGTGTTGTCATTTCATACCACATTTTATTAAACGAGTTCAGGAATTTGGTAGTAAGCGAGCCTTTGGTGAGCTTACTTACGGACTTCCTGAACGAGTTTATTTAAAATATGGTTGAAATGACAAAGAGTGTCAGATCTTTTGTATCACATGCTTTTAAACGAAATAAAACCCTTCTAATTTTACCAAAATAAGTTGGTAAATCCTCAAAGTTGTGTACGGACGTGACGTCATATCATGTTGACGACGTAATTTCACCAAAATAACGTAATGCGATTGGTCAGTCAACGATTATGTAGCCAATGAAAACGCACATGTGTAAGATAAAAATATTCGTAATTATTAAACGGAAAACAAGGTATAACATGTGCTACAAATTAATACATAACTTAAAGCACAAAAGACAGTCTAGTACTATACTGATATGAAATACAGATATTTCCTATAGCAATATAATATAATAAAAATAGGAAAAACCTAATAGTACTAAACATATTATTTTATTGTACATGCACTAAGCTGTAAACAGTATTTTAGAATTAAGGCCATCTGGAGCTAGTGTTGTTAACTTATGTATCCAGAATGTTCCCTTGCATAGCGATTAACGTTACTATTTACAACATCAATGAGCATACCGGTAACTGGAAAATCAGCCATACTATGGTTACCTTCATTAAAGTGACTAGCAACAAGAGTAGAAAATGCAGGATCAATAAAATAGGATATATCAAATTTATGGCTACTCTTACGTCTTGAAACGTTTTTTTGTTATGATCGTTTTTTAAATATTTTAAATTATGTTAACAGGAATGTGTTAGTGGGGAGATATATTACACATACATAATTAAAAGACAATTTACTGATACATTTTTGTTTGTTTACCGAAATTATGTCTACAAAAGTGATATCTCCTGTAGCAAAGTTAATTATACAATAATTATAGAAATATTCACGTTAAAGGTGTCGCAATTAAATAAAGTATTAATAATATACTACATAATGAGTTTTTTTATTCGATGAAAACAATAACTGAACATACTTGCAAAAATAAAAACCCTAATTGAACGGATAGAATCCATAACTGATGGCAATTGATAGCACTCTAAATATATGCGTTATTCTTTTATGTGTTCAGTGCAAACTATTGTTATATAAGATTCTGAACTTAGGCGTAAAAAAATATGTTTGTTTCAGGTTACATGCCCAAAACAATTAGGGTAGGTAGGTCGGAATTATTTTTATTTTTATTTGTATTTGGTTAATGGTCAACTTGAAGATTCTAACACTACTAAATATTCAAAACATATCAGTAATATCCTTAAACAATGTTTAAAAGTGGATACTATCAAAACAAAACACGTATTTATCCAAAAACACATTTAATTATTGAAAAGGGTAAATAAAACAAAAATCGATCTGACAAACCCAATAAAATATTCCAGGGTCGGGGCATGTTTTTCGGGTAGGTCGGGTAACCTGAAACAAACATGCTTTTTTACGCATTAACTCAATGGCATTATACATCCTTACTGCAGCTATTTTTGCGATATTAGTCACGTTTCGTAGACATAGTCAGTATTTCTTTGGGCCAACATAATTCATTAGACTACCATGCACTTGCAGCAAACTTATCATGACCCAGAAAAGAACAACAGCACGTCATTGACCGTTCAACATGATTGTTGTAGTCGCATCAGACAAGCAGGGAAGAGAATAGAGTTAAGGCTATTGTCCACCAAGTAAACATCACATTTTATTCCTTGTGAATGATTGTTTTAAAGTATTTGTGTTACAACGGTCTTAAACTATATAATATAAAGCGGTACTAAATGTATTACGTTTAATATACTCGTTACTGAACTCAAGTGTTTTATATTGCCTTTTTATCCTACCACTTAAAATCATACATTTCGACTTCCTTATTCCGTCTACTTAACTCGTTTAGTATATCTTACATACTCCTCACATACATACATGTGCTCTAGAAGATACCACCGACCGTTGTTGTGAATTGTTCGTTTTGTGATGAAACATGTATTAGCCCTGGTTACAATGGTTGTTTTAACCGAAATCTTTTAGCTTGTTCAATTCCAATTTTACGTTAACTCACATATATCAAAGAGAAAGAAATTTCAAACTGCATCTTGCTAATGTAACATAATGTCAAAGTATTATATTGTCATAAAATAGTGTTAATAAAAAGTTCATAAAGATTTATTGTACAAACAAGTATCTACATGAAATAAGCAGAACTTATACATCATAGGTAATAACTTTATTGGTGAAAAATAAAATACAAAACACAATCAACAGAGAAAGAGCGAATAATAAAATACAAAACACAATCAACTTAGAAAGAATATAATTTTATTTTTTTACTATGTTTTAATTAAAATATATTGTGATCTTACAAACGGCACATGCACAAAACAGCATGTGATTTCGGACTAAAGGGACGATGAATACGCCTGCTTCTAACACGGATTCTTGTTTGTGAGTGAATGTTCGATCCTTACGGTCTCGACCAGTATGAGTCCAGATCTAAGAAGATCCTGATCACATGACTTAGCAGGCACTTGAGTAAAAACATTTAGTGGATTAATAAAGTGCCTACAACAAAGAGAGTAAATGTTTCTTGGATAACTTTTGTGATGATCAATATGTGCCAAAGAAAAATAACACCTACTGTCCTTTAATGAGTTTCTCAGATTTACATGTGACAGTATTAAATCCATGATGTTGAGAACTGTTGCGCCCGTTTTAAGTGCCATTAGTTATTACCATCCTGCACGGTGGCGTTTATATTTACGTTATTAGTATGCACCATTCAATAATCATCTTTCAAACAGATGGGTTAAAATTCCAAATATAAAAAGGCCGATGTTGAGCACCGATAATCTCTTAAAGTCATTACAGAGTGTTCATGGTCCAATATTTAACAATGGGTTTTATACTGATGCCTGATGATACTTCTAACACAAACTAGGAATGTTGAGTAAGGCTTTAAGGCTTTAGCAACGAAAGACATATTTGTTGAGGTTTGATACACAACGGCTATATGTCAGATAAAACCTTATATACATGTATATGTACCGGCAATTTCGGTTTCTCTGTAGTAAGTTTACACACCTTTCTGATGATACGAGTCATTAAAAAATAGTCAGTATGTGACTTTAATAGTGAAAAACGTGTCCATACGTACGTACCGGTGTAATATATATATATATTCAAGTGTTTCCCTTGTTGTAAAGTTGTAGGCTTACATTTTCTGGCTATTAACAAAATTACATCTATTATATGTGAAGAATGTATATATAACATTCATGTGGTATCTGAAAACAAAACTATCCCATCTGGTCGTTTGTAGTCATTATTATAAATGCATGATGCATGTTTGCATTTAGACAGTACTATGTTAAAGATATTGCTCGTTTTATTATTACATATATGTCCTCACTACCTTAATATATATAATGATGATCGATTTGTTAAGACAATTAATATCAAATAGAAAGTAACACAAGAACTTGTTCGAATGTTTGAAGACTGCGATAATGTAATTTCCATAAATTGCCGAATCTAAAACTTTCTAGGAAATAAATATCTACGCAGCAACTGTTATTATTGAAGTTATATATAACATAATACTGTACTGAACTGTATGTATGTATGGGGACACACTGGTTTGGAAATGCGGCTTAATTGTTCAGAGATATTCAGAATTTAATTCGCAAACACACTTATTGATTGGCATAAATGTTGTCATCGGGTGGTACGTTGGCCTTCTTTGCAAAGTCAATGTCCACATATTCGATAGCTTCATCTTGTCGAGGTTTTGCTCTCGATGCCGATGACGTATTTGCTTCTAGTAACTCGGTGTCAAGCTCGACATACACTAGCTGACCTTCTGTACTATCCTGTTCAACAAACAAATCAATACATTTATACCATAATCGTCGATATCATTTGGTACCACGCAATGTCAATACGTTTCAAAGATATAAATAAAATCCATACCCAAACGAACGAACAATAGTAAAATAAGAATAGACGTGTATGTGCTTGCGAAATATAAATTACAATACATTTGATTCCGATGATTTTCGCTTGGTCGAAGGGGACACCTGTGTCGGTGTTTTTTTAACAGAGGCTTTTAAAACAACCGCATATTCTACTGCAAAGTCATTGTGGTCGTCTGAAACACAAAGATATTTTGACATTTAGTACTTACCGTAAAGTTATTAGCTGAACTAAACACATGCGAATATGTAGAAGATATTTGTTGGGTTTCGATAGACTATCGATTTTAATGCACGCTTGGTCATAGAAATTAATATTTTATAGATATTTTCTATGATCACGAGAGAATCAAAAATCGATATTATACCGAAACGAACACATTTGCTTTGTATTTTATGATTTTATGCTTGTGTTAGTCTCTTTATCGAAGTGGTATTTTTCACTGTTTTAAAAAGCGAAATAACCTATTTTTAATGATATTTCCCGATAAACCACCGGAAAGCATTCAATCAAATCATGTAAATGATAAATATTAGGTTATGTTATATAGTTAAATCGTTTATAACAAGATTAAATGTTGTTAATTTTATTTCAGCTTAATAATTATGTTTTTGTGTGGGGGATTTCATAACCGTAATAGTGATTACCTCGTAAATCATTCATCTGCGGCACTTCATTACTGGAAATAGAAATGCTACTATATAGACATATTTACTCCAAACAATGTGTTTGTTTTCTCACACCATCAAAGTCATTATACTACATGTTTAAATTTTATTGTTCATAATCATGCAATTGATAAAAAAGAATATTACGACACTTACCGACGGTTAGTCCCCGGTGCTCTGCTACCTGTTATTAAAGCAATAAAGAAGCAAATTAAATAGCAAATTCGCTATAAGGGAATTTATTATTGCTCAAAGACTTAATTATATATTAAAACAAAACATTGTTGCCGATTTCAACAATATTCTTCCTCTTAATATTTAGTATCCTCTCAAACATATTTGGGATGAATACAACATCATATTTCTGACAAAAAGCCATTATATTTTACTGTCTGTGAAATGAAATAACGTATACTTTGATACTTTACGTACGTCTTTTACGTTTGATACACAGGATCGCGACGACGATACTTCCTGCTACTACGAGGCATGAAACCACAATGGCGACCACCAACATTGTTGACGAGGGCCGATTTTCGGTCGATTCCATAGTACTTCTTTCTCCTGAGAGCACAAATAAATCGATGGTCATAACGAATGTATCAAAAACAAAAATTATACATTTCTGATAAATAACGCTTAGATGTTGTTTTGTGTTGGTGAATCATTTAACTTACGTTTAGATACACGAAAACACTCGTAAATACAAGGTCACAGAAATCTATTAACAAAGCACGAATGCTGAAATTTTAATTGTATTGTATAACTTAAATTTAGTTATTTAGTATACCTGGGATCAGCTATAATAAAATCAATTTCTTCTACATCGCCATAAAGTAAATTACTAAAGATAAAACCATAGCGTGTATTACCTTTAGCAATGAACGATGCATTTAACGTTCCAAATGTGTGTGCCACTCGGCACATATATTCCCGTTGCTGCCCATACTGTAAACCTGACACAAGGACGGGGCACTTAATGGCACCG
>CM051030.1:67234339-67419339 GCA_027627225.1 Congeria kusceri
GGGGAGAAATGCGTTCTTCATTTGATTCAGTTCTTTTTTCAAGCCAGTAAAGTCCGTAATCACGAGTAAAGCCCGCTACAGCTGGTGCAGGGATGTATACGATTTCTGCATGACCGCCCTCCATGACACAGGGCGTACGCAGATACAAGTATCCACAATTCTTAAGTTCTGAAAGTAATATTATTATAAAATGTATGTGCATCACTGACTTACATTTCATAGAATATATTTTATCTTATTAATAGTCACACCCGGCCGATCATCCTTCCACTACACCGTTTCGATTCAAGTTCAAAACATTCAGCGAAAAGTACTGGGAGAAGTACAGCTGAACTATGTTTCACTTAGTTTTAGCGGTTCTTAAAACAACTTATTTAACGGTGTTGTTAGAGCTGCTGCCTGCTCTAATATGTTACCATTGTTTGTAATATACATAGGCAAATTTAGAGGGGTGGACGCGGCGTACTCTAAAATTGTCCAACATTCAATGTTGTAAACATCACAATAACGTCAACATATACATTTAGGAGCAAATTATTTGATCTTTGTGATATTTGTGGTATTTTCGTTAAATGGTTCCTTTCTGACGATATTGCGTTTGCCGATATATATATCCCAACATGAAAGAGAGACCAACGGTAGTTTGTTGGGTTGGCAGTTACTGAATATTTCCGACCCCTCTAACTCAAAATCCTGAATCCGCGTCTGATATACACACATGTACGTGCACGTGGATGCGTGCGCGTATTCACACGTGTATTTTGGACGTACATGTAATTCAAAACGTATAGTATCAGTCGAGTTCTTAATAATAAAAATCCAGAAGGTGTTGTAGATTTTATGCAAGAAAAAAACTAAACATAATCCAATCTTCACATATGCCATTTGTCGCAAATGAAAAACAAAAGCATCGCAACTATACAAAGCAAATATATGATCATAAACTGCTCAAACAAAAGAATAAAAAGCTATTCCGGCGAGGCTCGAACCCTACGACATCACGATCATGTGTATAACGCTGATCTCTAGAACTTGGCTACATGTATTGTGAACGTTTGTATTTTTAGCGTTACATGTGTTGAGGAAAGTACTTACAAAAAACGTAACATACATAACATTATTTCAAATATATTTCTGAGTCTTTATTGCACCTAGAGAGCTCTTGTTCATGTTAACACGATGGTCATGATGACAGAAAACGCTCAAAGAGTACCGACAATGACAGAGACCACCTCTGACATCAGATGAATTTCATCAGACGGACATCTTACTGTTGTTCACCTGGCAATCGACAGGTGCAATAAAGAAGCCTTTCCGGCCTACTTGTGTAGTTAACCTGGCAATCGACAGGCGCTATACAGATGCCTGTCCAGCCTACTTATGTTATTAACCTGACAATCGAAAGATGCTATACAGATGCATTTACGGTTAAAACTTTTGGGACCAAGAGCAACAACAAGCAATTGGCGATATGTTTACCATGCCTATCCACACTTACATTATCTAGGGATTCATCCAATCTCTGCAATCACATAAGGTTCAAACATCTAACTAAATTGCATGAACGGTGTTTTGTTATTATTTTTACAGAACAATTAGTGACAGCAATAAAGACACTTTTCAGCGTTATGTTTATCATCGATTAGTCAAACAGACCATCCTACTGGATGTATATGCATTTTAACTGCGTGTAAACTTTAGGTCTACTAAACGATATTTTAGATTACCGGATAACAGCTCAAATACAAAAACCTATTAACCGGTTACTGAACTACTATTTTGTGCCATCTCTAGTGAAAAATGACGTCTCCTGAACATATTCCTTTCTTGTTGTTTATTTCACAAACAAGGGCTTATAACTATGTTTTCTGTACCCCAATCTGGGCAATTGATTGGTTAAATATGAGATCTTATAGTCATACACAATGTTTGCAAGTTTTATCAAGATTAGATCAAAAATGAAGTTTCTATGTTGCACAAAGTCAATTATTTTAAAAGTCTTCTAAAAAAAGGGAATATAACTCTAGTGTTTCTGGTACTATCTGGCCCATCATTGCACCCAGATGAGATTTAATTGTCATACTCAAACTGTGCACGTTTAATCAATATTGAATGAAAAGTTAATTTTCTATAGAGTCTGAAAGCCAATTGTTTTTCCAATTTGAGAAAACAATATTTAAAGCGTTATTATTTTGCATGGCCTACATTGCAAAAAATTATAAATCTTATGACATCAACATCAGTAGCTGTTATAAATGGATTAAGCAGATTTATTTACCATGCCAACAAACTGAGCAATTAATGCACATCATATTTTTCTATGCTCTTCTGTTAACTCATACCGTCATGCTGTACTAATTATGTATCATTTGCTATAAACATGTTAATGCAATAAACTTGAATGAATGAATTATGGATTTGTTCACAAAACAATGGGCAATAATTGTGGTTGTTTTTGTCCGATCTCGCCCATATTCGACTTCAGCTGATACCTTATGGTTATACACTAACAGTGCAAGATCGGACAAGATAAGAAATAAGGCCATTTTCTTATTATTTTGAAATATTGTGCTTATATACAAGCTATGCATGTTTGGTAAAGATAACATAGCAAATGATGTCTGCACGTTGCACAAAGTCCATTTTACAGTTTTCGTCATGACAAAGGGGCAATTACTCTAGTGTTCCTAGTCCGAGCTGGCCCATTACCTAACTTCGCCGATAGTTTTAAGTTATACACAAACTTTGCAAGTTTTGTGATGATTGAAAAAAGTGATATCTCTATCGCGTCCATGTGCCCAATTGTAGACGCGTTACGGATGACGGATGACGAAGGACAGTCCCCTTACACCACCAATTGTTCACCGAGCACTTCGTGGTCAGGTGAGCTAGCAAGAAAAAAAAAGTTTTATAGCTGTTGATTACAGCAAAATCAACATGAAGATAATTTATACTCTAAAGAATGTATATTTGCTGTCGCTTATTCGGTTTTGATGATATTTGATATACCATCTGAAAAAGCATCGTCGATTGACCACGTGTGATATGCCGTTACACTCTATAATCACATGCAGTTTACGTCATGCAGCAACCCTGTGTTACCGAGGATGATGAACAATTTGAATAGCACTATGAATACTGGTTCGAAATCCCTTAAAATGTATTTTACAGCAACAGATCTAACTGATATAGACGCACAAATTAATTATGATACAGATATAACTGAACCTACCTTTTAAGTAGAGACGGACAGCAATGGATCCACATCTACCATACTTGACATAAAAATCATTGTGTTGTAGGTTTGTGGAGCAATTGATGAGCACAAATATAAATGCATTCTGTTCGGTATTGTTTAGTCTTAGTTCAAAGTTAAACGGTCGATTGTTTAAATTTATGATTTCAGGTGTTGTATTTAATTGGTTGAGAGTTTGACTGGGTGTAAATTTTATTGTAACATTCCTGTCCAAGAACAGCAGGTTTGGGTTTTCTATCTTGATATACCCACAATCGTTTTCACCATCGGGTTGAACTGTTTCTGAAATATAAAAGATTAGCTGGTTGACCTGGGTATAATTACATGGTATATAGGCATTGGTTTGCACAATGTATATTATAATCTGCATCTTTCATAGGTACTAGGAAACGTCATAATAGCCTTAACATATACATGTATGTCACTATTACGGGACGATTAAGAACAGAACAAAACAGAACTTTATTTCACCCAAGGATACAACATGGGGAAATTATACAATGAACAAATATACAATACATTAAAAATGGTTCCGGTTTGGGGAAGGCCAAGCATAAGACATACGAGGTGGAGAAGTCAATTTTATATACATGCCAACTGTACTTCTAACAATAATATTAGTTGTCCTAAACTAGACAAGTCATTTTGAAGGCCGTCTATGAAACATGTTGTGTGTTCGGTATTTGAAGTTTGAAATATATCATACATTCAACAATTACAAACTCAACATCACTTGGTCAGTTTCTGACCAGTAATACGTAAATTCGCATAGAAAAACCATGTTACTTTGTTCATAAAACTATGTTTTCTCACTTTGTTGTACCAATATCTCTATTCAATATTGACACCAAACTATTGGAGGTTTATTAGACGACCTTTGAAACACTTTACTGACCACATTTACAGGATTTCTCCATGCAAAAATCATGCATGGAAACTATTTTCTTTTACGGGAAACTAGGATACCAAAGGTCTTTAATGTCGCTCTAAATTCTTCGGGTACGTGCTTCCTGATTCAGTGTTAATACTTAATGGCGGATGTAACGATATTAGCTCAGGAAGATGACGATGGTTTTGACGTCCTCAGTTTATTCCGCAACACTTATGGTGCTTTTATAGTTTATTCTATATAATCTCGGTAAACGATACTTTTGAATGTTTTCTTGCATACATGTAGATGTGTGTTTTGTGTTACTTTGATAATATGATATGCAGTATTTGAATCCACTGAAAATCATTTTCACTAAAAACATGGAGGCATTCAAGTTCCATTTAAGATATTGCCCAATCCTTCTTTGCGTTAATGTTCTCTTTTAATGCGAAATTTCCCCTATGCAGAATCTTCTTACAGTACCTATACCTGTTAAACTAAGGAAATACAAACTGACAAGGCTTTATTTCTGTGGAAATATACAAGTGTTTTGATTATAGCCCATGCTATATTAGTAGATTTGCAGCATGTGGCAATCCAATATTATTCTGTATTATGTAGGTATCATGTTTGTATTTGATAAATATGATTCAATATGTGATGATTTTTCAAAAACTGTATTTCAAATATTTATGAACAAAACTAGCGAACGTCTAATTAAAAATAATATACATGCAACTTATTTTCTGGAATACTTTTTCAATTTGATAAAAACAATGATGTAAACTACTTAGGTTGAAGTCTCATATCGAAATACAAAGCTATAATGCCTTAAACGTGTCATCTAGTTAATCCAAAACCTTATTGTTTCATGCATAGTTGATGACAAAAAATAACTTACCAGAAGGCTGCACAAGTCCATTGAGCAACAATAATTTAACAACAATAACAATCGAGAGACCCATGTTTAATCACTAGTCACAGTAAATGTTATCGCTCACCAAAACGTTCTGTTCATAAAACAAGTGAGGAATTGTTTATCTATCTATGCGGAAGCTCTAACGATGACCCCGTATTAATGGTCTTGACAACGGAAGGAGATAAGTGTTTCAATGATCTTAAGCAGGGGCGTGCCCAGGCATACGCACAAACACACGTGCGTACACGTGGCTAAAAAAACTGACAAGTTTAAATTTTCCAAAATATATGCTAAATCAAATTTTATCAGGGCAAAATCTTATTACAATAAAATCTGCATTTGTGAAATGTTAAAAGGATGAAAGACATGTGTAATATGTCAAATCAATGACTATTTCCGAGTTTCAACATAATTTGCTCAATAAATTGCGTAGTTTCCAAATATATAAATCGGTAAACTTTTAGACTAATGTTCCACCAATTTGAATATTTGTATCATGTTTGAAAAATGATTTTTATAGCAGGTTACACTTTTGCAACAATTCCCAGCAATTTCATATTTTTCCCGGCACCACTCCTCAGCGAAACTGAAATTTATCACGAAACTACGTTTGATTCATCATTACTATCATATTTTACAACAACAACAACAACATTTATTAGGTTTTAAGCATACAATTGCTTTTTAGCCATATACAAAAATAACACAAGTGTTATACATGGATTAGAAAAATAGGAAATTAGGTAATGATAGAAGTTAATAAATAATGTAAGTATCACTTTAATATTTCTATTAATTGTCATTCAATTATTTTTATATAGCATTTATAAAATTAATAGATAAATTGTTAAAATGTATTTAGGTTTCTAAACTATTCCTTAATCGGTTTGCATTGTATATATATTTTGAAAGATTGAGGATTTCCTTTTTATTTTGAGTCCTCATTAAATCATCAAATTTATTTAATGTTGGCCATCTTTGAAAATAAGGTTTCAAATATGTTTTTGTAATATCTCTGTATATTGGACATATTAACAAAAAATGGTATTCGCTTTCTATGACGTTGAGATTAGAAAATTTACACTTTCTATTTTCTCGAGCAATATTGTTGTATCGACCTCTTTCTATTTCTAATCTGTGTGATGACAAACGAAATTTCGTTAACGCAATTATATATTTTTTCGTTTTAATGATATCAAGATTTTGTTCTGTATCAAAAGTGTCTTTCATGCGGCTGTATGTGATGAGTCTTGGTGAATTGTTTATCTCACTGTACCAGTGTTGTTTGTAATTATCAAATAATCGTTGTTTCATAAGATTGTAAGTGTATGTTTGTTCTGATTTTTCTGTAAGGGTTTCTGTCCATTCCATATGTAAATTAGGCCTAATTGTTTGAGTATGGATTTGATTTGATATGCCCAATTTCTTTTATTGTATGTAGTGTTATGTTCCGCGTCATTTAGCAGTAATGCATATGCTATTTTTATAAGACTAGTTTCTGTTGATGAGATTATTTTAAACCAATATCTAAACATGTGTAATTTTCTCATAATAGATAAGGGATATCTTCCTAATTCGCCATATAATGCTGAAAGATTTGTTGATTTATTTACACACAGCATTTTTCTTAAAAATTTTGTATGAATAATCTCTAACTCTTTTCCTGAATTATGTCCCCAAATTTCTCCGGAATAATGAAGAACGGGTGTTACTAATTTATCAAAAAGATTTAATTTTTCTTTGGTTTGGAATTCATACTGGTTTATTACAGAGAAAAGTCGATGTAATGCTTTGCTACCGTGCTCTGATATTGATTGTATAGTTCTATACCAGTTTCCGTTTTTAAATAAAGTTACACCTAAATATTTGAATGATGTTACGATTTCTAACCCGTCTCCGTATAAATAAAAATTAAAATGTGTGTGTCGGTTGCTTTTTTCGAAAATAACAACTTTTGTTTTGTTAGTGTTAATTTTAAGTTTGTATCTGTTACAATAACTTTCGATGTCATTTAACATTAATTGGACTGATGTGGGTGAGGTTGAGAATAAGACCTGGTCGTCAGAGTATGATAATAGGAAGAATTTTATATCATCAATTGTTATGATTCCCTCAATATTAGAGTTTATATTTTCGATGATGTCATTAACGAACATCATGAACAGGATGCTTGAACAAGGGTCCCCCTGTTTTACACACATGTTTGAATTGATGTATTCGGATGTTTGATTATTTAACCTGACGGCTGCTTTTACTGATGAATACATGGCTTTGAGTGCAGAAACCATTTTAGAGCTGATTTGTTCTGATATTAACTTTTGCCACAATAGTGATCGACTTATATTATCATAGCATTTAGCATAATCAATAAAAATGCAATAGAGTTTTTGACCAGAATTTAAAACCTTATTGATAATACTATTGAGAATGAAGATGCAGTCAACTGTGCTCTTTCCATTTTGGTAGCCGAACTGAAATTCAGAAATAACTGTGTTTTCATCACACCATTTGGTCAATCTGTTTAAAAGTACTTGGGAATATATCTTTGATAAAATATTATTCAATGTTATTCCACGGTAATTTTTTGCATCACTCGGATCACCACCTTTAAATATTGGTGTGATGTAACCCTTTCCCCAGCTCTCAGGGTATTGTGCAGTATCAAAAATGTTATTGAATATAGCTATGAGATGCGGCTTAATAGTACTGTATACTGTTTTGATGATTTCTGCCGATATATTGTCAGGCCCACTAGCTTTTCCATTGTTTTGTTTGAAACATCATTCTCATTTTCTGGTATACTTATATTATTTATATCATTATCCATATTATCTACCGAATCATTTCCAATCAAGTCTTTAAAATTATTGAACATGTCGTTCATTTTCGTTTGATCCGTATTTCTATTGTTTGGTTTGTAGTATTTTTTAAGTGTTTTCCAAAAAAAATTCGGTTGTGTTTTTTGCAATATTACACAGCCATGCACTTCATTAACTTTATATTTATGTTTTGCTTTTCTGCGAACATTATTATATTTAGTTCTGCAGTGTACAAATTGTTGTCTATTTTCGTTAGATTTGATCTTAGTAGAAGCTATTTTTTGCGTTGTTAAAGTTGTATTTTGCTGTTTTACAATTATCATCAAACCATTCTGGCATTTTGAAATGTGTTTTATTTTTTTTATTGTTTGTTGTAATCAATTTTCCAAAGACATTAGCGCTGTTTTCTTGCAAATAATGTGTTAAAATTTCAGTTTGATTATTTGTATTATTTTCAGTAAAAATTGTATCTAATACCTGTTTGTTTTCATTTATTAAAACATTAAATTCGTGTGTTTTATCACAATCAAAAATTATTTTTAATTATTGTTGCTGCGTTTTCGTTTCATTGTTTTGAATGTGTAGGTTGTTAGTTGTGAGGAAACTGAAATACAGCGTATTCAGAGAATTCTGTCCAATCAAGTATTTCAAATTCGTGAATGACATTACGATGAAATGTATCGCGGTGTAGTAACAAATAATCTGTTACGCTTAGACCACGTGGTGAGGTGAAAGTGTAATTACCCGCCCTATCACGGGGCAAACGTCCGTTACCTATTATATGATTGGTTGATTTGCAGAGAGAGATTAATGTTCGACCTTGACAGTCAATTGTGTGATCTTCATTCATTCGTTTAGGAAAGCATGCGTGTCCTGAATTTGGTTCATTTGAATACGCATTCTCAATGTATTTGTCGTCTAAATGTTTATTGTATTCTAATATATCAGATAGTAAACCAGTTCTCGAATTTAAATCTCCAACAATGAAGGTGTGCCCTAAATTACAATAATTTTCTATATTATTTTCAATTTCTTCGAAAAAATCAAAATCCTCATCTTTTAAAACTGTCGAATTAACAGGTGGAATATAAGTACAACAAATATATACATTTTTATCAAAATTCAGCAATGTACTATCTAACTTTAACCAAATTATTCCGAAATTATTTATTTCTACAACTGATACTATATATTTTAATGAATTTTTATAGTCAACTGAAATACCTCCGGCTTGTCGACCCTTTTTAACTCTATAAGATTTATGTCCATAAATATGTATACTTTCAAAACTTTGAATATTCAGATTTTGTTTGGCCTTTTTATTGGTCCATGTTTCACTTAATAAAATAATGTCATATTGATTAATGTATTCTAGAAAGTCAATATCATTTAATTTTCGCACAAGTCCATTTACATTCCACGATATAATATTTAACTTCCCGTTGTCCTAATTTTTGATTTCATGAAAACTTCCGTCTGGCCCTTTCACTAGAAGCTTGGATCCGGCCCATTTGGTGGTTCTGCCTGCTGCCCGTTCTCTGTCAACTATGTGCTGTTGGTTTCGTCGTTTGTCGAGCGTAGCCCTTGTTTGTTGTATTCCAACACTCTGATTTAGTGCTTTTAATTCCTGGTTCCTCTCAATTGAGGTTTTGCGTACGAGCTCCCTATCTTGGTAACGATGAAATTTAGCTACGATGGGTGTCGTTTTCCCGAGCTTCCCCTTCCCTATTCTGTGTACTCTATCGAGTTCGATGTTTTCTTCAATGTGTAGAACATCTCGAATTAGCTTTTTGACTAGTTCCTCACAGTTTTCTTGATTAGATGTTTCTTTGATGCCGTGAAATAACAGTTTTCTCTTAAACTGTGAAATTCTAATCTGTCGTTTGTTTCTTCGATTTGATTCATTTTTGCTTGGTAACCTTGCAGGGTGTTTTCCATAATGTTGCATTTTTCATTAAACGATTTAAATTTTTCATCTGAATGCTTAAGTCTCTGTTTTGTTTCTTCGAACTGTCGATTGATGAAAATACAACTAGTTTCCATAGATTTCACTTGTTGTTTGATGCTTCTAATGTCTTCTATTAACCCTGAAGCCCATGGTGGAGGTGTTTGGTTGTTTTGGCTTGCTTGACTATGACCCACAAATTGATTGAAAGGTGGTGATCATATGCACATGTGTCCCCTTCAAACATTTATTCCTCGCCTTATTATGTTCGAGATACTGATTCGTCCGTCTGTATGTTCGTTTTATCTGTCGTGTGTCATGTTTAATGCGCGTTTCCAATACAGACGTATTTGGCTTTAAGTAGATCAAGAACATCTATCTTCATGTATTAGACAAAATATATCACTGATTACCTTCAGACGTATACATCTAGAACTATTTGTATACATCCTAAACAGTGATCCCTTTCCATAACTACATCAGTTGGGTAGCAACTTACTTTAAAATATATAATTAGACATGTATTCTGTCATACTAAGTTACATTTAATCAGCGTTAAAATATATTGGGCTGATTCTTTTGTAAGTGTAATGATTTATTTCCTTCAGTGAATAGCATTAAACAAAACTTACGCACATACTTACGAGTTGTGTTGTTAAACGTGCTATGCCCTGGTTTTGCTTTCATCGAAACGAACAAACGGACGGACGAACATGTATCTTAAACGAACAATATACTTTTGTAGGCAACAACTGAGTTAAAAGATGCCGTTTTGTGCCAACTACTGATGTCGGAAAAGATATGAAATCGCTGGGAATCGGTGCTAAAGTTGTGTGCACCCTCCACTTTATCCCCTTGTATCTTATTTATAAATGCATTAAACAAGCTGAAATTCGGTAAAATTGCTAATGAAACATTGAATAAAAAGTATGTTTATTTAGATTTTTGAAAACTAAGCTATTTACTGTGAAAAAGGTATTTAAACTCGACATTAGTCATTGATTTGACTTTCATTTCGACCTTAAATGGCATGTATTTGAAAAGCATAACGTCCTTATCGTGAAATTTTCTGTACCAACTATTTATTGCCTCTGACAACCATATATTATATTGCGTTCTGAAAAAAAACGATTACGTTCACAAACCAAGGTATATATACCCACAGTCTTCATTGTATCGATTTCGCTGAACTTTGGAGCATTCGCTGATCAGGAGCCGGTACTACGGTATGTGAGTACGCATTTAAAAACGCATAAGGCGAGCAAATCACATACGTTAACGGAGATTTTTACTTTATAGAAACACAATAATTTGTAGCAATAATTCATCGTGAACTAATTTTTTTTAAATGCATCTTTCAGTAATGTTGAGATCATTTAATTTAAAACAATATGTCTTAAAGTTCGACGATTGTTTACAATTGTCAAAATAATTGCAGTAATCTGAGGAATTTTACCTATAGAAGACATGCAATAACGTTTTTATAATCGGTTTTATCGATCAATGCCATGTTTGGACTCGTGTTTTACATCGATCATTACGTCTTCTGTTTGCTCCTAAAATTGTAACTGTAATGTTAACAAACGTTCGTGTTACCTTAATTGTGTTTAGAGTACTTAGTAATTTTTAACATGTTGAAGTCATGCAGTTGTGTGTTCGTTTAGGGCGCCATTATGACAAAAATATATATGTAAAAATGTAGTTGAATTCTAGGAGCGACTCTATAATCTGTCCTCATATGTTATTACCAAATCATTCAAACAGTTTAATACAACAAGGCAAATGTTCTCTAAACTCTATTGGATACGTTTGGTAGGCCGTTTACCCTATTGCTACGACACAGAAACAAGTAATGTCAAAAACTAGTTCATGTAGCTAACATAATTCCTAGAAGCTGGCAATAGCAGTTGCTGCCGGAATCTGGAGTCTAGCAAAAAAACTGTAACCGATCTTGAATGAATTTATAAACATATACAAATGTATTTTAGTTATCTTCACAATAGCGTGAGTAAAAATCTACATACATGTATAGCAATAGTGCTATGTTTCTTAAAGTCGATTATCATAAATTGTTTGCAATGTACCTTTCAATTTGTTTAACAGAAATATATATATTTAGATCCTTTAGAACTTTTGCTCCGCATAATACTAGTACAACACAAGGCTTTCAATAGGTTATCGAGGTCATATAACTTGCTTTATAAGTACACGTGAATGTAGTTAATGAATGAATACTTATCAGTAGGTAAGTCCTAAAGAGCAATAATAATCCAACAAAAAAGATTAGTCTTGCCGTCCATGTTTAACGTCTAGATATTCTCTACAATGCAATTCAACGTTCTCCCTTGTATGGCATATTGGGCTAATTTGTATATCGAACTGTCTTAAGCACACACACATATCGGATGCATTCTTTTGACAACGGTAGAACAGAGAGAATACATCATAAATCATGGTAGGCAAAGCTAGAGTATGTGGGACATTCTTATAACATGATAGTAATCTACGTTTTGTATGGTGCATTGACAAGTAAATACATGTTAACTTTTGTTATATATTTCACGTTATCACAAGAGCTATTCATTACGAGCTAAATATATTTTCAGTATCGTTTGAAACGCAAAATAAATTGACATTGTAACATTATCGTTACATGCGTGTAAGCAATTGCCTTATTGTAATCAAAAGCTGTTTGTAATACTATCACGCCCACTATTCAGCACCTTCGTAAAACTTTGATTTGGTCGTGGTGATGGAATCCAGAATATGAAATATTCGAACATAAACGACATGGCAGTCATTTGAAGGTGTACCATATGCTTTCAGTAATAAAGGTGTTCTGAAGCTGTACTAACAAGTTCATCACGCGAATTACATTTGTTGATAACGATAAGAGATAATATGCAGTATGTACAGGCTGTAAGAGGCACACCAACAAATGCAGTCATTACAATACCCCCTCCTATACAAGGAGGGGGAATTTTAATGACTGCATTTGTTTCATTATTAATAAAATGTTTACTGCAATTACCAGCACGTGCCAGGGCATTGAAAAATGTGAATGGGTTAAGTTCGTTAGCGATAATCTAGTACATTTATGAATCAATCCGCAATGCATTATAGCCATCACCTACCCATCCCAATGAAACTGTTGATAAATAAGCATGTCTACCAATCGATTGTCCTTTCACTATGTCATTCGATGTCGTGCGCATTTTGTGTGTGTAGTTTGGATTTTCAAACGTGAATACAAGTAGCCCCGCAGTATGTTGCTATTTTGCATGTTCAACAAAGGTCAGTGTGGTGTGAGCGTTTTCATGCAGTCGCGCCAGCCGAAAAACATTTGTGACGATTATAGTAGTCTATTGTTGAATTCTCTATGTGTTGTTTTTTTTTTCGGCGTAGCTGTCTAAGATCACTTTTTACCTACATTTCTTGCGATAATTATGCACCGGAAAAATTGAATGCCAATAGAATTTGGCAAATTTTCTATTTTTAGGGAATGCAAACTTACAGCAATGGTTTAATGTATACCAACAACTGTTGCATACTTTTGGGGATTACAATGTACATAATTGTTTACATATAAACATATCTTCGACATACACTCTAGGACTGAAAAATATTATGAACATGTTTTCTCATTGAATGTCAAGAACAGAATATTATATTCGTTCTCAGTATTAATCCAATGTTTTGTTTAGGGCACGCTCTATAAAAAAAAACAATTCATTCTAGCGAATTCAACACACAATCATTCTAAAAATAGCGCCCGTTTAGCTGCCGGTGTATAGTTGTTATAATTAATATGCATGCATCAATTAGCGTCCAGATCATAAGAGCGAATATTTCAATAAATGAGGAATTTATGTTTATAAACTTACTGTGTATGTTATTTTGAAATTGAACAGCGGCTGCGATCTATTAAAAATATAGAATTGCACATTTCTATCAACTTCTACAGTAGATGTTAATCAACCTATAAAAAGATCTATATCTTTCAATAAATAAAATGCGGTGTAATAAGTATCGGAATATGTAGAAATGTTATTCGTGTTACTGTTACTTCATTTGCGTAGCATTAATACATTATTTGCAGTACCAATTATACGCAGAAATCCTGTATACATCATATTCCTACCGAATATAATTTTAAATCGCCATAGTCTAATGAAATTTTATACGAAGCATGGGTTTCATCTCATTTGATTGTGATAATATCATATAATTAGCACGATTCGACCAGCTGCATCATATGGGGTGAGGTTCATATGATTCAATTGTCCAACATAAATAATTGTGATTTAATGAGGTATTTTTTTAATAGGCATTACATCAGCAGGTGCATGTAATGTCATAATTTATAACACCAGTCTGCCCACGCGAACAGTCGCGGGATGTTTGATTAAATCAACATTGTTCATGATATAAGTGTAGATAGGTTTGTCAAATGTTTATCTTATATAGTTTATAGTGTCAGCAATGGGCTTGAGTGCAAAATACTTCCTATTTCGGTTTAAACTCTTTATGATGTATCTCACGAGGACATACCTAAATATGAGGCGTGACGTGGGAAACGCGGGCTTAATGCATGTGCGTACAGTGTCGTCCCGGATCAGACTGTGCAGTCCGCACTGATTTGCATAACATTTTCTGGCAAGAATGGAAATGGGCCAATTAACAAATGATTACATTTTTGGTGGTGATCCGGAATAACTTTTAGAAACAGGAATTGGATCACCGTCTGGATCCAGGATTTTGTTTAGAAGAAATTAGTTGCCTTGGCAAAGGTCTGTGCTCTCACTAAGTGATTTCTAGTATTTATAAATCGATGGCTCAGCGCAAAACTATGCTATATAACTATATAGCTATAAAGACTTAGCACAGTTTGGCACAAACCCATCGAAATATATTGCTACCGTCCCTTTTATGAGTGGTGTCATTGTATCTTAGCTTACAAAGTTATCTGTCCTTGTCCAGCTTATGATTATAGTAATTGTTACGTAGTTAGAAAAGTGGGCATAACTTTGTCAAACTGACCAAAAGGTGTAAAACACTGACCAATAGATGCAAAACCTTGTCAGGCCAATAACTACAGAAACCTTATGCATGGGTTCTTCAAACTTGGTGGATAGGACGGCCATGTCTATGATCTCTATTGATTATTGAGTCATTGGGTCAAAGGTCAAGGTCAAACTGACCAATAGTTGAAAAACCTTGTCAATGTAATAACTATCGAATTTTAAGGCTATGTTCGCAGACTTTGGTAAGTAGGTTGATTATGACTACAAGTAGATCCTTATTGACTACTGGGTCAAACGGTCAAATGTCAAAGTCATACTTGACAAGGTTACTTGTCATCTTTTTGTACAGAGATTGCGCTGGACTTAAAGGGGTGCATACCTGTTTCGCAAACAGTTCTCGTTAGTCTTTATTTTGCACAGTCATGTCATGTGATAGCTTAAGTTACACACTCGCATGTGAATATCGATTACTACAGTCTATAATTATGATCGGTCTGACGTAATTATCAACCGGTTTAAACTTCGCTCTGATCATTCCGATATGGTGACATACGTATGTTAAATTATTATTTAGAAATTTAAAATGTGATTTTAAAGGATAATACAAGTCAATATAAATATGTTACACACGTATACGGAATGTGAATAGAAAATGAAACATCTTATCACCAGAATGATATTATAATAACTATGTTTCATTCTAATAGTGGCTCTTATTTAATTGAACAACTTAAAAAGAAAACCTTACCTGTCCTGTCCTGTAATGTATGTTCTTAAATAAAACACGACCGAGTTGTGTCAGTCACACACATGTATATACATACATTGCAACAATCAGTTGCAATTCGGTGACAGTCAATTAATATGCGCAATATTCATAATTGGCACGACTACCAACATATGCGATAAGCTAACAATTTCACCCTTTGGATATATTAAATCAGCATGACCTGATCATTGGTTTGTATGAAGTCATCGGTTATCTACTTTTCACATGTAGGTTTGATTGTTTAAAATCATTTTCTGGGAAGTAATCTACCCGTTTGTATCGTAGGCAGTATATAAAGGACTATATTTTTAATTAATATCTCAGTGAACAAATCAGTAAAATTTGAAACTGTTGGACTATTGAGAACAGTGGGATATGTGACAACTAGTTACTGATATTAAATCAACTAAATTGTACTTTCGTTTTCCAACAAGGTAGGCTTTATGTTTAACTATATAAAAATGTCAAGTATTGTAATCTGAAGATTTGTTTTATGTTTAAATGGTTCTTAACATGTCATTTAGAAGATAGTAAAGTATAAATATCATTTAGTTTCATACAAAAATAATAGTAATACATGTGTACCTGTAACGCGATTAGAAACACATATACACAGACAATTATTTTTCATTGTATTGAATGAAAATATATTTAGGGCTAATGAGTAAAGAGAGGTTATAGGAGAAAATGACACGTGTCTGACGTAGTTATGCGACCATCCCGTTTGAGGTTACATGACCATCGATTGTTCAGCAATGTGCAGGAAAAAAAAACTTTTGACGATGAAAATATATACGAACACAATTAGTGGGGTTGTTTGTGATAGGCCTTGCAGAGATATTGTTATTTTTTCTGCTATCAATGCATGGTCTAGCACCAATAAACCCACGTGACGATCATCGGTTTGGCGGGAACACAGAACGATGGCGATGGCGGATGACGAAAGAAATGAATGGCGTCGGCATGCTTAGTTAAATAGGGTCCAACGTCTGTGATAGGCATGCATTGTTGCTGTAAAGTAGTCATCAATGCATAACCTAGCACGAATGTGCAGCCCTGCATCAAACTAGTTATGGTTCTATGACACACAGAGATGAAATACAATGAAGAGGTAACACGTGTCCATCGAGCAAGCACTGTCATACCTCGTGGACCATTTTGAACGCGACTCTGGTGCGCCTTATAAAGTAGATACACCGTCATTCAAGAATAAGGTAAGTTATATTTTTTTCAGTAATCATATTCGTTGTAGCCTCACTAGCGGATCCAAAGGGGGGGGGCGCACCACCCCCACCCCCCCTAAAACTACCGGACCATACATTTATGGGCATATATAAAACGGTGAAACTGGATACATATGCTAAAAAAACTTTCGCTCGCTCACTTTTTTTAAAAGATACACATAATTTCAATAAAACATACCCGGCCTAGCCCGCCCCCTACGATTTCTTACGCACACCGTAGGACCGGCGCCAAAGTTCATTGAAAACGATAAATGTATTTATACCTTTATTTGTGGATGATATTGTTTTATTTTTTTAATTCATATATTATATAAAGATGTCAGATGCAATACACCGTTGGCTCTTGAAACCGCATAAAAGACATGTATACATTTCGTATGATTTAAAGTCGAAATTCAAGTCGAATCAATGACTACTTTTGAGTTGAAACAGTTTGTCTCAATAAATAGTTTAGTTCCCTATTTTTTGTTCAATGTTCCATTAATTAGCAATCACACCAAATTGCATTGTGTTTTTATGCATTCGTAAAAAGATATTCGTTGTGGACACCTCTGTACTTCATCACTTTATATCTTTTTACGAATGCAAAAAACACAATGCAATTTGGTGTGATTCCATATGATTTCGTTTTTTTTCCGGCACCATATGTCAGCGAAATTGAAACTACGTCGGCATCACTTGCCGTATTATTTCACAACACAATCAAACGTGTATCTATCACAATATTTCGTGTAAAAACACGTTCGTCTGTCTGTCAGTTAGTTCAGCTCGATGAAAGAAACACAGTGCATATCACATTTCAAGACAATTGATGAGCATGACTGTGAACGTGTGAGTTATTTGATGACAATCACTTCAAAAAGAGACCATTACACTTCGGTATATGAATAATACAACTATTATTGACGCGTCTGTGTTTGAATTTAATCATGATAATACATGTTTAAAGATGTTTATTCTATATATAACATAGAATGTCAAATACGTAATAAGAGGACAGGCACATCAAACAAGAGCAATTTACTGCCAAAACAGGTGCATGACGTATAGATGAACCAACATGTCGTTCGAACATAATAAGGTGAAGTATAAATTTATTCAGTGAAACAAAGTGCATTAATTTTGGTGATGATGATGATGATGATGATAACCCGAAATCCTGGATCCGCCCCTGAGCCATGTACTTTTGAAACTTTGGTATTTACTTATTTGTATTAAGGGATGACGATGAAGAAAACAGCAAAGTAACGAGTATGCCATATCTGTTGAATGTAAACGGTTTGGTTGGTTAAAATAATCGCAGTTTTCATATGTTACCATTTTAATTATACTCACATTCGGTGCCGATATTTAGATGCCTCTTTTCCCTATATATTTCGTACCTTATATCACTATGTTGAAGTTGATGTACATGTAGCAGCTGGAACGGAATAAACCTTCGTGATGAAAGACTTTAAGTTACTAGAATATAAAAAGTAAATTATAGCACATCGAGTCAATTTCGCAACTTATTTACAAAAACATGACTTATCTACTCAATTACCAAACATGTACACTAATGGAGAATATGACTTAAATGCTGCACTTAGGAGTTTTTTTGATGTAAAAATACTTGTAACATCCGCTTCTTTGTGTAATTGTTTTGTGTACTGAAACTTAAAAAAAAATATTGTATTCTAAAATGTTCATATTCAACAATTTTGGAATGTTCATCCAATATAGTACGTAGTACATGTTATGCATTAAAAACTTATATTCTTAGTTCATTGTGAAATAAAGAAAAATTCGCCTTCTAGAACATAACAAATGATTACATGTTCTTTAACATTGTGACCTCACACCAGGTTGTGTTCGTATACCGACTTCAAATCTGAAACTATGTCCTGACACGTTTTGGTCTAGACAAAGAGCTAGATAATTATGTAATAATTCAAATACGACGCATACGGTTCAAAGGTAAAGGTACCGGTGTGTATGTCCTATGCTTTAATGGACGCATTGGAGGATGCATGTCACAATATATGGCCAAGGACTGTACGTAACAACAAACACAGTGGAAATATACCAGTAAAACAAATCTCACATTTTTAACATATAGAAATATTCAAACTTGATTACAACGCAGAATACTATAAATCTGTCAAGGAGCATTTACTTCAAAACATTTGACGTTCCAAACATACTTTTTCTGTACAAAATAAATGATTTGTATTACAACTTTGTAACAAATAACTATCGCTAAAATATTAGGAATCATATACGTCGAATTGCGGTATTAAATGAGTCCTGGACAAAGTTAAGGCGTTTTGAACAATGGATATTGTGTCGACATAGTATTTCGTATGTGCATATATTTCTATTATGTCGTATGTACACCGGTGCAGGGTTTTGTCTAAAACTACCTGTATAACTTTAAACGGATGCTCGAATGTTACAAATTAGAAATGTACGAGTAGCAACTTGAAGTCCATCTTCTAATTTATCAACTACAAAAATAGTTTGTGAACACATCACTGATGATTTATTACAAGAGGTTAAAACCAATTGATTTGGGTCTGAACATAAACTATTTAAAGGTTGAAGTTTTTATTAAACGTTCAAGCCAAAATTTATTCTGGTAGTGAAGAATCTGACACGTACTACGATCATTTCGTTTGGTGACCATCAAAGAATGGTGCGCGAATCGGGCACCTCTGTCAGGGGCGTGCATGAAACTTGATTTGGCCGCACTGATGCTTTGGGGGAAAAAGTTTTATATAGTTTGATAGGAAATTTAAAAATACTATACGGACATTGCTATATGTACTAACAATGGTAAAGCGTCCCGCCCCGAACGCGCGGGTAGAGGTTGGTGTAAATTAGAGTATAACAAAAACGTTTTGTTTTGAAATTTCAAACTAAATATATTAGAAGGGTAATCTCCTTCCAACATATGACATTTCGCATTCCAAGCATGTTTTGATCCTCTGGCATTTACACAACTGCATTTTTTTTAATAAGACCATACCTCAGTGAGGTTTTTATTGATAATCTAGTGTTGTTGTGGGTGTTTTTTCCGACAATTTCAATTTATCAGCCAATTGAACACAAGTGCGTAAGTGCGCAAGACCGCGCCCGCCCTTGTCTGTGCTGGGAAGGACACTGGTGGACCCTACGACTTGACTATTTTCGGTGCGTTCCACCACTAAGAAACTGCATGCCACATGCATTATCGATTAGCAGTTCAAAATGAAATAAAAAAAAATGAACTAAAAGCTACTGTAATAGTAATATAAACCAAAGGAAGCCAAAACCGAGAATGTACAAAATGTGTTTTAAAATTACAGCATTTAAATAATAGGATAGGTGTATAAGCGTATCATATAATCAAATATAGGTGTGTTGTATCGTACTAAACAAAGATAACAATCCATATCGCTTTGACGATATGTATCACCAATTTCCTTAATTTTCTTTTTCTTTTTTCATTGTAGCTATTATGTATGCACCTATCAATTGTTGCCCCCGGAGGGGAGTGGCGGGCATATACGGGACTGTTGACTTAGAGCGATTTGCGACAGGCGGGAATTTGACACGCCGAATGACTCCGGGTCCCATATATATAGACTTAGGTCGGGATTTTCGATTTCGGTAGTATTGGCCCCCGGGCCATTTGATACCCCTATAGCATCACCACTGAGGGGAATTAGATAAAAATGCTTGGCTGTACGGTGGGGAATGATATCCCCCAAAAATTAAATCAGTCGAATTGCCCTCGGTCAGCTCGCCGCTCCCCCGCCCCCGAGGGAAAATATTTATAGGTGCATTATTTTGTCAAGTGTCAGCTTAAAAACAAACCAAAGCCGTCTATCGCAGTGGTCTCTTTTTTTAAATGCCTAGCGACAGTTTTGGGCAATACAAATTTCCAAAGCTATAAAAGCTATAGCCTTTACTTCCAATTGTAGAACATTGTTATGCATTGTCTAAAAGATAAACAGTTGATAAACATTCGTTTGCATTGCTGATAGCTTTAAAACGCCGAGAACGACCAACCGTTAAGAAGACTATCACCACGCAGTTATCAAAGTTGCTGATTGTTAAGCGTACCAAAATTATGTTTGTTTTAGGTTACCCGACCTACCCTAAAAAAGAAGCCCGACCCTAGAACATTTTATTGAGTTTGTCAGATATTTTTTGTTTTATTTACCTTTTTCAATAATTAAATGTTTTTGGATAAATAAGTGTATTGTTTTGATAGCACTTTCTTATAAACAAAATGTTTTATGATATTACTGATAAGTTTTGAATATATATTCAATTTTAGAATCTTCAAGTTGACCATTTACCAAATAAAACAATAATTTAAAAAAATAACCTACCTGTCCTAATTTTATGGACATGTAACCTGAAACAAACATATTTTTACGCCATATTTAAATGTCCATTAGTAATGTTAAAAATAACCAAAAATTAATTTTATTGATGTTAAAATAATCTGAACTTTAAATTATTTGTTGTAGATCAGGTTAAACAACACTTTCATGGGACCTGTTCACTTATTGGCAAATTGAAAATTTTCATGTGTTTTTGCAATAGATCCTAATAAGAAGGATAAGTGAAATAACACTACTGACAAAGAATTATATTGGAAATATAGTGTCGTTTATGAAAAATCATCAGTGAAAATGGATACAATTATAATGCGTGCGTAACGTTTTTCATTGGTATTTTGAAAAAAAGTGTATCACTTACTTAACGTCAAAAATTCACCACAATAATTGTCATTCGAGTGGTTAGAGCGACAGAATTTTGATCCCGACGGACGTGGTTCGAGTCCCGGCAAAGACAAATTTTGTTAATTTATTTTTTTCTTTATATAATTTTTGTCTTTGGTCAGTCTAAACTTCTTTAGTTTTTGCAGTTAAGACATTAAATGACATTTTTTAAAAATACGAAAATCTTTAAAGGAACCTATTCATAGATTTATTTGACTTTTTATACTTTTGTTGACAGAGAATACTAAGGTGTGTTATTCCAGATGCTTTAGATTTTACAGTTAAGACAATGTATGACATTTTTAAATACGAAAATCTGTTAATAAGTCGCTTTAAACGCATTCCTTTACTCTCATAGTTTCACTTAACGCCACATGCTTTTTCTTTCGGCTATATATTTTATTTCCGCTAGATGGCGCATAATTGACGGCAACTACGTAAACAATCGAAAATATATTTATATTGATAGCGCTGTTCTACATCTATGCAATAAAATGATAGAAGTTAGATTTCAGTCTGACTCATGATGTCACTTTCAGCTCAGGATCGAAAAAATGTTTGGCAAGACCACAGGGATTCGTACGTAATTTTGTGCAACAAAGTATCATCAAAGTTCGGACACGGTTGTTCGGGCATATTTTGAAATAACTCCTGTCCACTGTATTAACTACCACAGAGTTTATAGTAGCAGTGCACGATAATTATGTGTATTTTATATATGTGTGTTGCATTATAAATCTAAATTACTGGTAAAAGCATCATTATATTAATTCCAAATTGTTGTACTTTTTATTTCATGATCAAAGTAACTTATTTAGTATAGCCATTAGCATCAAGTCACTTTCTGGAAACTCATTACAAGTTAAATTAACACTTTTGCTCAATTTGCATAAAGGACAATGAAAATTGGAATGACAAAAATTTTAATACAAATTATCTGTAGTACAACTTTCACTAAACCCCCACTGTACTTCCCCAATTTTACTACCACACACCTTAAAAAAACATTTAAAAATGTTTTCCTAAATATCTAAATGGTTGCAAACCACGATACCCCACGATGAAATATTTTTGTTGCCTGGTGGTGAAAAGTGTGCAGCCAGTCCGGGCCTCGAACCCGGTACCTCTCGCTTACAGGATGAGAGCTCTACCTAGTGATCTAAGTGGGCTGCTTACACAGCTTATCACCAGTCCCAGTTAAGATTGGTACCCAGCGCTTCCAATAAGATTTTCTTCTGGAAGTCCTGACTTAAACCTTTTGATTTTGGAAGTCTGAGTAAAAAAAATTGGAAGTCCCACGTTTATTCATTATCTCAGAATGTTAAACACTGTGGACGTCGGTCCTGTTGGTTGTGTTGTTTTAATTATAATTGAAAAACTATAAATTAAATGTTTATATATTATTTATTTATTTCATTTCTTAGCTTCAATGACGTTAAATACCAAACTTTTTCAAATACATTTACCATTCATCAACGTCAATAAAATAGATGAGCGCAATAAAATGTTAATAGTGATCTTGCCTGCTAAATCTTAAATTAAATGAAAAAATCGTACATGTATATTTCAAATTTTATCAATTTGAAGTCAATGCACTTTTTGCGTTGCTAGAACTTTTAGATAGCCCAAAATTAAGCAGTGATTGTTGTGACATCTTGAAAAGAAATGATGGCAAACTTGTTATTTGATATTCGAGTCAAAAATTTGCGTATCAGGATCAAATTAACCCGAAAACGATAATCATTTACCGAGTACCAATTAAATAATCAACACGTCCGTATTTTTGTTAATGACCATAATCGAATAACAAGGCAATTACAAAAGATGATAACGCATTCTGTAGGGCGCCGATCAATTAGTTTGGCAAACAACCGCAGTAAATCAAACGTGTGAAAAACCTATATAAGGATGACGCTCGAATTAATCGGCTGATTAGATAGTGGGACGCTTACAGCTGAATCGTAGGCGGAGTTATAACAATCAATATTGGCCACTCACTGATCAATGCACCTCAGACAATTGATTGGAGGCGGGGTTAAGTATGGCTCAGTAATACAGTAATACGCATGACCAGACTCGATATCCTGTCGGGTTCTGTACGTCCGGTGTATTTGTAAGCAACGTACATGCGAATATTTGGACATACAAAGGACTCCGCTGTTTGTAAAATGGACGTTCGACTGCAATTTTCGGGCGTAATTAATGCCCATTAACGGAAGTGCTGGTACCGTGACATTTTTACTGCCTCATTCTGTAAGAAAACATTTAAACAGTGTTTAAGTGTCAAGTTGTGTTTTTATATTCCTAGATCTATTCGCCTTGAATCTTTTTGGTTGGTACTGCCTCTAATCTGTAAAGACCCACATGTGCCTCTAGTTTGGTGTCGTTATAAAATGATCTGTAATAAAGGAATATTGCCAAATCCATTGTCTACTGTATCCTAGGCTGACACGCATAAAGACGCAACTTGGCGACCGCAAATCTCCAGCGAAAGTGAGAACTCCAGTACGCAGTCCTGCGGGCAGGTCACATTCACCCTATGGTAGATACAGACAGACAACGCCACCCTATCTCCCCAGGTAAAAGGCGGCTTTTTCTATTTACAAGAGAATTTTTGTTGATTTTGGTGTAAAATAGTATTTTATTTTGCTCGTGATCATATCAAATAGATATTTTCACGAGTGGCGAATTTTTGACGCCACTCGTGAAAATATCTATTTTCTATGTACACTTGTGAAATAAAATACGATCTTCCACCGAAATCGACAAATTTTCTTTATATTTTATCCCTTTTTTGGCTGTTTTTTACATTTTAATTTACACAGTTGTTACTTATGACTGTTCCCTATCCACCCATATCACCTAACCTCACTTTGACCTTGACCTAATTTGCACTTAGAATAATTCAAATGGGCTGTTTCTTGGTTTACTGGATGTTACCATTTCGTCTAGCACCAACACCACTTGCTGCAACACGTGGATTCTTACACAGTTGTTGCTTATGACCATCCCCCAAACACCCATATCACCCAACCTCAACACTGCTTGCTACATTACTTGGGTACTTACACAGTTGTTGCTTATGACCATTTCCAATCCACCCAGATCACCAACGTCACTTTGACCTTGACCTAATTTGGACTAATAATTAATTATAATAATTCAAAAATGCCATTTGTTGGTTAACTAGATTGAACCATTTCGTCTAGCACCAACACTGCTTACGACAACACTAGTCTTGGATATTTACACAGTTGTTACTTATGACCAGTCCCAATCCATCCACATCACCCAACCTCACTTTGACCTTGACCTAATTTGGACTAAGAAATGGGCTATCCAGCACCAACAGGGGCATGTGTGTTTATCAAACACAGAATCTTGTGTTCGCTGATATTTCCCTATAAACCATCAAAAAGCATAAAATAAAATGTAATTCTGTATGCAGTTCTTCATTAATACATTACTAAAGTAGTTAATGTGAACATGTTCGTGTGCCTAGCCAGAACTCAAAATTTTAACAGCTTCAAATTTGAACATTTGCGGAAAAATAGTTCTGTTTCGCTACAACCATAATGATACGGATAAACACATACAGGAGTTAAATTAGATAAAGATAAAATTTTAGCCTGGGTGAATCATGCATTGATAATATTAGCAAGTTCACAGTTTTTGTAGTACAAAATATTTCTGTTCTATTAATAATTTATATGTATGGCTTTGCAATGAACTTTCAGATTTGAGACGCCACCAGATGAACGCAGAAAGGCATCCAATCTGAGAGGAAACAGATATGAAGTTGTTCCTCCAGTGAGAGAACCCCGTAAAAAGCCAGATTCAAGGTATAAATGCACTCTACCTAGCCCATCCATTTCATGTCAGATCCGTGGTCTAGTGGTAATGTACTAGCTTTACAACCCAGGGGCTACAGGTTCCTTTACAACCCAGGGGCTACAGGTTCCCTTACAACCCAGGGGCTACAGGTTCCTTCACAACCCAGGGGCTACAGGTTCCTTTACAACCCAGGGGCTACAGGTTCCTTTACAACCCAGGGGCTACAGGTTCCCTTACAACCCAGGGGCTACGGGTTCCTTTACAACCCAGGGGCTACAGGTTCCTTTACAACCCAGGGGCTACAGGTTCCTTTACAACCCAGGGGCTACAGGTTCCTTTACAACCCAGGGGCTACGGGTTCGAGCCCCCGCCACACCCTAACCTACTAACTCGTCTTTCACATGAGACGTTATACCGAGGTGCAGTGTACTGGGTGCTTCACACCGGGCACGAAAAGACCCAGGGTCGCCTCTGGAACGGGGCATCTCCTGTATCTTGCACTATCCCCCGTAACCAACTAGCAAGTCTTCTGGGGGCAATTGCCATATGGGAGAGAATCCCGGTGTACTCGATGAAAATGTACTACACATACATCCATTTCAGTCAGAATTGTTTTCACTGTGTGATTATTTGCTGGAGATCGCCTTATATTGTATTATATTCCTTAAGACAGAAACAGTGGATCCATATACATGAAGCTCATTAAAAAACTTTCTTGAAACCATACAAGTTCTTATGTATATGGCTCTTTCAATTAAAGTTTTATGTTAATGAAGGTTGCTGAGCAGGTGCTTCGTAATTTACCATTTTGTGAACAGAAACTGATCAATTTCACATAGAACATCTGACCTGAGAAATTCACTTACGAACAACATCAGCTTTCCATACGAGCATTTTAATACTAGGAACTTATTAACCGCCAAAGCCCGAGTGCTAATACAGGTTTGGAGTGTCAATAACCACTTCTGGCACAGCTTTGATGGTTAATGAGTTTTTTATTATATACCACCGTTATTGTCTTTCAAACCATAAACAAAACTCGTGTGACTCGAATTTTCAACACTGTAAGACCGCCGAAAAGCGCGTGCGCATACGTCATTAATATGTGACGTCGTGATAAGCTACTTCCAAAATATTCATGTGTTTTCTCGGTAGATACGCCGTTTGAGGTTTTTCAGAAAGTAATATTGGTACATTTTAATTTTGATAAATTATTTATATTGTACGCATGTAAATTAGATTAACTATTAAACCATTATTCTGAAAAAATGAGAGGTTGCGTCATTACGCCCAAGTGAATTTTGGCGAATTATTTTGCACTTGTGCAAATAACCGCAACTACCTGTATTGGCACGTCAGCTGAAGGTGCTTGATTGTTTTTCCTGTACAAATTTGTTACTATTTATAGTAAGGTATATAATAATAGTCATTATTATTTTAATATGCTTGTTTCCATCTAATTTTCTTCTTTACTTCCTTTCTGAAATCTTTTGTACCAGGCCTTTAAATTCAATGGATAAATATTTTACAACATGACTTAGAAATCGTACAGTCCTATTTCCATTAAAGGCGTCTTTAAATAGCCCTTACATATACATTGCGTGACAAGCATTTGATTTAATTAAAACAGATAAACAATTGAAGCAAATTGGATATTTAACAGGGATAGTCATTGTGGCAAGCCATGATGTTTGCACTTTGAGGTGCGAACATTTGAGGACACCGTGACATTTTATAGCTGATATCATTTCACAGATAACTGATATACATTGTGTAAGCATGAATTTAAAAGACATGTCATAGTTATTAACAACAAGGAAGCACTCGAAGAGCGCAGAACTTTGCCCAGATAGGTAGCCTACTTAACAACTGAACTTTCCAGTGATATGTTACCTCCGTCGCCCATCCCCGAATACTGAAGGATTTTAAAGCCCCAGTCCATAGAATATAATTCAATACATCGTAAATTGGCATTAGTTCTAATGAAAGTAAATGACGTGTTTTCCACTGAAAACTGATTCTTAGTTATGAAAGCCATTTTACAATGCCTATGTTTCAAACCGCTTTGTACAAACGGAATATACACTAACGTACATGCTGGTTTACTCCAGAGGCATCACCAGCTATCGCAAACAGATAATTTTACGATAAAAATTTACAAAACATAAATATTTTTTTTCAATGCATTTTTTGGTATTTTGATCGGTAAGATATCCATTAGAAGCGATTTCTGCAAAGTTTTATTTAATTATCATATTTATGGACTGCTGCTTTAACAAAATTCCTGTATCCAGATGAACATCTGTATCATTGACAAAATCTTACCATTTGTTTCCAACCTTTCCAGAAAAGTTCATTGATAACCTTTAAAGTTGCTAACAGATAAACAAACAAATGAACAAACAAAACAACTTTAACAAAAACATAACCTCCTAGGAAGAGGAAAATATAACTTCCTAATAGCTTCCACAGCTTTCATTTAGGTCGCTTTGAATTCAAAAAGGTCATCAAATAGGTCAACAGCAGCAGCAGGACCAGCATTTATTTATTGTATTCATTGTTTTTCTATTATCAGGCATTACAAAAACTAATTTCTCAGGGTCAATTATTATCAGGCATTACAAAAACTAATTTCTCAGGATCAATTATTATCAGGCATTACTGAAACTAATGTATATAATGTCAATAGGTTCCTTTCATGTTTTTTAACCAGTTTACGACTCAACGCTGTTTTTTTTCAAACCTTTGTGAATGGGGCGGGGTCCATTTGAATTTTGAAAAGTGCCGTATTACCATATTTTGTGAAAATAACATTTCACCTTATTATGTATTAAGTCAAGTTATTCTTGCACATGTTGTAACCTATTGGAACATGTTGTATGCCTTTTGATATAAAAATCTTAATCAGTCTAGAAGAAAACCTTTTCATGGAATAAAAAATAAAGCAGACAAAATCAAACATAAGCTTGCTGGCAATTGCGAAGTTTGGTTGAAAATTTGGGAAAAAGGATGCTTTTTTGCTTTGTGAATGGGGCCCTGTTTCGGCCCCAAATTAGCTTGAAAAACAAAACGCTTACTCATATTTGTGAAATAATTGGTTTCATATGGTATATCAGATGAATTCCGGTTTATTATCTTTGTGTATCATATTCACTAATTAGTAGGGTAATTAGTACATTGTAATTAGGAGATAAAAAAACTGGTAATCAAATGATACACATTCACAACATAGACTTTTCGAGATAACAGACCATGATATCTGTGTTATCAGTGAATTCTAAACATCCACCTGCGCATATATATATGTACATTCAGATAGGGAAAGATCCAGAGCAAAATAGCAGAGGGCTTTACGGTGCTCCTTTTGGGCTCCCCCTTATTGCCCATCTGGGCTAGTCATCAGAGGAATGCTAACAATCTTTTAAAATTTAATATATATTTGCAAATATTCAATAACATGTAAAGAGACATAGGTGAAAAACATTAATTACAAGCAAGAGTTTACATTTCAAACAACTAGCCTGTCTTCCACCCTGCTCCTTTTGAGAGACTCCCTGTGACGTTATAGACTATATAATAATGCCTTTTCCTGCATGAAGATATAAAGACTTAATAAATGTGACAATTGTGAATCCCTATTGTTTAGCCTCTGCACTACATTAGTAGCAATAACACTTGTATTGCATGGACATGTTACAATATGCCATGTCATAGTCCCCGCCCCCCCCCCCCCCCCCCACCGCACAACAAAGTTGCAGGAATCCCAAGTTGCAGTGCTAACGAATAATTACTCTATCTGCATTATTTATGGATTTATTCTCCTTTGTCATTTTTTAGCTCACCAGAGCACAAAGTACTCATTCAAACGACATCTCCTCCTAAACCACTTGGCAGAGTTTTACCAAACTTCACAGGAATGATCATTGGGTGACCCTCTTTCAAAGTTGTTCAAATCGTTACCGTCCGCTGCATATATAGGTCATCAGAGCTAAAAATAGATTTAAAAAGTGTAAACTTACAAAATCTCTTCTCTGAAACCGCAAGGCCCAGAGGTTTCATATTTGGTATGTAACATTCTAAATTATGCCCCTGGGGTCAAAACTGGCCATGTCCTGGGGTCACATGGTTTATATAGAATATATAGCAAAATGACTTTAAAAATCTCCTCTGAAACCACAAGGCCCAGAGGTTTCATATTTGGTATGTAACATCCTATAGTGGTCCTCTACAAACATTGTTCAAATTATGCCCCTGGGGTCAAAACTGGCCAGGCCCCGGGGGTCACATGGTTTATATAGAATGTATAACAAAATGACTTTAAAAATCTTCTTCTCTGAAACCACAAGGCCCAGAGATTTCATATTTGGTATGTAACATCCTATAGTGGTCCTATGCAAAGATTGTTCAAATTATGCACCTGGGGTCAAAACGGGCAATGCCCCGGAGAATATAGAATATATAGCAAAATGATTTTAAAAATCTTCTCTGAAACTGCAAGGCCAAGAGGTTTCATATTTGGTTTGTAACATCCTTTAGTGGTCCTTTACAAAGTTTGTTCAAATTATGCCCCTGGGGTCAAAACGGGCCAAGCCCGGGTGTCACATGGTTTATATAGAATATATAGCAATATGACCTTAAAAATCTTCTCCTCTTGAAACCACATGGCCCAGAGGTTTCATATTTGGTATGTAACATCCTATAGTGGTCCTCTACAAAGATTGTTAAAATTATGCCCCTGGGGTCAAAACTGGCCACACCCTGGGGGTCACAAGGTTTATATAGAATATATAGCAAAATGACTTTAAAAATCTTCTCCTGAAACTGCAAGGCCCAGAGGTTTCGAATTTGGTATGTAACATCTTATAGTGGTCCTCTACAAAGATGGTTCATATTATGCTCCATGGGTCAAAACTGACCACACCTCAGGGGTCACAGGTTTATATAAACTTATATAGCAAAATGACTTTAAAATTCTAATCCTCTGAAACCGCAAGGCCTAGAGGTTTCATATTTGGTATGTGTATGTAGTCCTCTACAAATATTGTTCAAATTATGCCCCTGGGGTCAAATCTGGTCACGCCGCGGGGGTCACATGGTTTATATAGACTAAAATAGCAAAATGAATTTTAAAAAATTCTCTGAAACGGCAAGGCCCACAGATTTCTTATATTTGGTACGTAACATTGCATAGTGGTATTCTCCAAAGATTGTTCAAATTATGCCCCTGGGGTCAAATCTGGCCACACCCCAAGGAGTCACATGGTTTATATAGACTTAAATAGCAGAATTACTTTAAAAAGCTTTATCTGAAACCGCAAGGCCCAGAGGTTTGTTAAGATTGTCCAAATAAGGCCCCTAGGATAAAAATAAGCCACACCTCGGAGATGCAAATTCTTATTGGGTTACAAGGTCTCAGGTGAGCATCCTAGGGCCCTTAGGGCCCTCTTGTTAGCTTGACTATTTGAAGAATAGGTGGGCTATCCTACTACCCCTGGTGTCCGCATCCGTGTCTGAATTGGTTAAAGTTTTTATTCAAAAGTCTTGTAACTTCAAAACTACATAAGTTATTCACTTGGAACTAACCTTTGTCATCATCTCTAGTATCAGGGGCAACATTACCCATAAATCTGTTTTGTATTTTGACAGAGTTATGCACACTTTTTACATAGATTTTGTGGTTAAAGTTTTTGTTCCAAAAATGTATAAACTATACAAGGCTTCACTTAAAAGTTTTGTATTTTAACAAATTTATGCCCCTTCCACTATCCAAAATATGTACCAACTGAAATACTTTGAATAGTCAAGCGCGCTGTCCTCTGACGGCTCTTGTTTCTTGTGTGGCCATTTTCTCAAAAGCTACTGAAGGGAGTGAACTCAAACTTCATACATGGATAGATGTTTGTTAGGTGGAGTGCGTTGCACAAGAATGAAAACTCTAGCTGCATTATTTACACAGTTGTTCCCATTTGTCAGTTTCTTTCCCCAGTTTTAATAATACATTTTAATACCTCAAAACTGTTGCTTGTATCAATATATGTGACAAAGCGGTTTGTGAGGGGTATTTGCATCATGACAGTGTCAGTTCTAGTTTTAATACTGTACTACAGCGACCATGTTTGGTGTAGTAAACTATTTAATTGTAACACAAAGATTTCAAATTATAGAAGGGCTCAGTGAGCTATTGTCAAACATTGAAGTAAATGTAAAAATAGTGTATGTTGGAAGTTTTAAACTTGTGTGTCAGCTTGTTCAATGAAAAAGATTATATGTGGCGTGTCGTGGGCAAACCGGGCTTAATTTGGAACGACACTTTACGCAGATGCATTAAGCCCGGGTTTCCCCAATACATGCCACATATAATCTTTTTAATAGATTGCTATTTTACATGCAGTTGCATTTTCTCTGAGCAGGGGTACAGACTATGACAGCTGGGGTGAGGAGAGCGATGAGGAACCAGAGCCCGACCCTGGGACCTACATGCCCTACCAGTACGGCCCGGCCCCGGTGGTGTTTGGAGCCCCGTTTCCAATGTTCTACCATCCACCACCCCCTCCCATGCATCACCATCAACCTAGGCGAAGACGGAGGAACGAAAATGACTACCCTCAGTCGGGAATGAAAAGCCCCAGCTATGGTCAGTCGCGAAATCCATTGGCAGAGAGATACGAAGATGTAAATAGGCCGGTCCCATCCAAAGGAAAGAGAAAATCAAAACAGAATCGAGTGCACTTTAGTCAGCCTGCCCCTGCACCGAACGGTTACTATGGTTACCCAGGCTTCCCCGCTTTTATGCCATACCCAGGGTATTTCCCACAGCCATATGAGGCTCCCAACGTACGAAAGTATGAAGACAGTAAATACAAGGTATGCTGGCTGAGTAGTTAAGAAAGTTTATGTGATATTTTGTGATACTGCTAGATAACAAGTGATTCTTTTAATTTCTCAAAAAATGATTTAGTAATGAACATGAAAATTACCGTAACTTACTCGTATACTGTAATCAGATTTTGGTGGTACATGCATTTCAAAGGAGTGCTTATATTGTTCAAATGTCACTTTACAATGATCTTATAAAGTGGTCCTAGCAACGGCTTGTGTAATGTTTGTATGATATGTTGTAAAGTGTCGTTGGTTAGTTTCACACATTAATAAGTTTTCACATATTTACTTTGTGTTCAGTTCACAGTATCCTTTCAAAAGCTTTCATCTTTATATTTTTAATGTCATTTATAAATTTATTACTTGAAATTCAGGCAGATGTTTATTTCACTTTGATAACAGTTTCTTTGATAACAGTTTATAATATTATGCATAACATTGGTCTTATTTTCTAATTTTCTAAATTAAAATCAATTGGGAAAGACCCTTAAATAAAAGTTTCAATATAAATAATGATGTTATATATTATAATTATGTACACAAATCTATGAAGCAAAGATTTATAGCAAATAATAGTGCAAGATCTACAAACAAAAGAAATGCAGGGTGCTGGCCCAAGTATGTTTGTTTGACTTTTGTTACAACTTGTAATGAAAGTTAAAATGTGCGGGTTATTCTAAAAGCGCACATGCAGAATACATGTATATATCTTATAAAGTTACAATCCTTACTTTATTGTCTTTAAAAGACTTGATACTTCTTGGAATGAAAGTTAAAAGATGCAGATTATTCTAAAAGCACACATGCAGTATATATGTAAATATCTTATCAAGTTACAATCCTAATTTTTCCCAATTTAACTATGACTTACATCTATTAATAAAGTATGCAGATAACAAATGTAAGAAACAATGCTAGCATCAACCAGTGTCCAAATTCCATGAGTTATCTTTTGATTTATTTAACGGCGCCCAGTTATTTTCTTCAAAGTGGATCTTTGCCCTAAGCAATGTTGAGCCCATTGTGTGCGGTATGCTGTATTGCTAGTGTTGTTGCATGCCCGTGTGTTTGTTTTGTGCAGTATATTCAGCCCCGGGACACTCCCTACTCCCCGTCCGGTATCTATGGAGACAACGTGTACAACAGATTCAAGGACCAGCCTGTAAGAGTTTCTTTCACATGTAATCCTTGACAAACATTTTCCTCGCTTTTCTGCAACATTTTAACCCTTCAATAAAAACTTACCAAGTTGAGATTTATAAATGTCTCAATTTTGGAATAATTGTATTGCTTGTGTGGATTCTTTGACAGTTTTAACAATATTTTATACATCTTGCTATTTAAACAATATTCTCTATTGCTCAAAGTACTGCTTTAGTCAGATAGTTAAGTTGATACTTAAGCAGTAAATACTGTAATACTTGCCTGAAAATACTCTGGGGTGAGTTGCTCAAAACTTTAACGGACAATTAAGCTAACAGCCGTTAAAATTTGAATGAAGATATTTATGTATATTTAAAATAACAATATTAAACTGTTAGTTTATTCTATATAAATCGTTATGCCGGAATTATTTTAAAATGTTTGATAAACAATTTGCTGCTTATATTAGTGTTATTTACATCTCAAGTTAACAGGCAGGGCCCAGTTGCTCAAAACTTTAACTGCCGGTTAAGCTAATGGCCTGTTAACTTTAGATGTAAATAAAACTAATATTACAAGCAACTCGCTTATGAAGCATTTGACAATTATTTTAGCATATCAATTTATTTAGAATAAATGCAGATTTTTACATTTTAACATTTTATTTACATAAAAAACTTCATCCAAAAGTTAACGGCTGTTAGCTTAATAGTCCGTTAAAGTTTTGAGCAACTGGGCCCAGGAATTTTAATTGGCCGTTAATAGTTTGAGTAATAAGATGCAAGAACATTTATCCAATGGATGTCAACAATATAAAGTATGTGAAATGGTAGTAAAGAAAACAATTTGGTTATCAAGTATTCATAAATAAGTTGTTCAAAATGTGCTTCTTTAAGTTTAAAATCAACAACCATATACCGGTACACAACGACAGTTGTGTAGTTTATCAACGGCCCATTATTACCCGAAGATTATGTGAAAAATATAACACATTAATCAGTTTTATAAACATGTTTATAGATGAACTAGTAGCCTTACATTTAACCATGGTTAAGGACATCCCATCATCCCATTAAGGACATCCCATCATCCCATTATTTAAATAATTGTACTAACAGATTTTGTTGCATCTATTTTGATATACAGTGGAAACCCTCTAAACCGGATACTCTAAACCAGAATCCTCTCCAAACCGGACATATTTTCCGGTCCCGATTATTTCACTATATATTCAGATTCAAATCCCAAGCAAAGATTGAAAATAGCAAATCAATGTAAAGAGACTGTTAACACATCGTTCACGTGGTCAAAACATTCACCTGCATATGTATTCTGGGCCTTTAATTGTTTTCAAATTAGTCTGAGTACAAACATAAGGGATCAAAGCACATTTCTTAATAGCAAATACCTACTCTAGTGTTTAATCTAGAAGGGCAGAGGGGCATGGCGCTTGATTTGGAAAAGGGGCATTTTGTGCGCGGTGAGACTGTTAAAAAGGGCGCATTAGATTCAAATAGTTGTTTTCTTGAAGTATTTCTGACTGATTCCTTTTATATAATTTTCCAATATTATAACTTCTTCTTATTGTTAAGTTCCATTCTTCGCAAAGATCAGAAAAATTATTTATTTATTATTCATAAGTATTTCCAATGGAAAATAAAACAAGACAACTTTTAAACTAAAACGGTTTATGGGCAAGATAAAATCATGTTTATAATGTTAATGGTAAAATCCTATTACTCTGGTAAATTTTTTTTATTTATCTCTTTTTATTGTAGGAAATATGTGTATTTTCATCATGGTTTATAAGAATGATGCTGTTGATGAAGACCTTGCTACTATTTTCATCATTATGGTTGATAAGAATGATGCTGTTGATGAAGACCTTGGGGCTAATACTATTTTCATCAGTATGGTTGATAAGAATGATGCTGTTGATGAAGACCTTGGGGCTACTACTATTTTCATCATTATGGTTGATAAGAATGATGCTGTTGATGAAAACCTTGGGGCTACTACTATTTTCATCATTATGGTTGATAAGAATGATGCTGTTGATGAAGACCTTGGGGCTACTACTATTTTCATCATTATGGTTGATAAGAATGATGCTGTTGACGAAGACCTTGGGGCTACTACTATTTTCATCATTATGGTTTATAAGGATGATGCTGTTGATGAAGACCTTGGGGCTACTACTATTTTCATCATTATGGTTGATAAGAATGATGCTGTTGATGAAGACCTTGGGGCTACTACTATTTTTTTGATTGAAGATGAAAAGCAAAAGTCAAGACTGAACATTAAGAAAACATTGAAATTCGGATTAAAATGATTTATCCGAACTTATAGCTCGTTCTGCAATTCGTTTTTTTCAGGTATTTTTATACACGTTTTTTGTTATAGTTTATGAATAAAGATGACATTGAGTCTACATTATATGCATTTTGCCCTTTGTTTTCACGTTTATCATAAAAATTCACGAAACAAAAACATGTTAGAATTGCATATGAACATGAGGCTGTTAAAAGCAGACAATTTACGCTCATTTTAAAATCAAAATCAGCATGTTTTTATTGTATCAGCACACAAACTCGTAATCTGACTGCCCCTACCACTGATCTTATCAGTTGGTCACAGATAAGCATATAATAACATGCCATCACAAAGGGCCCTCGTTAACAATCAATTTAGTCGATAGACAAGAGGGCACAAGGCGCTAATTGCCTTTGAAAATTAGGGCATGGTGGGGCATCAATAAAGGGGCTGGGGCGGCGCCGCGCTGATTAGGTCTGGATAAAACACTATACTCGTATGTAATAACAAGACCACATAAGAGATAAATGCACATTGCAAACAGACAGTTAAATAATAAAATAAATATAATGTACAACATTGACTATTTTTGCGCAAATGGATTCATTTTAAAACTGAAAGAAAAACGTGTATGTGCATGATACACATTTGTGATGTATTGAGTAAATTATTTTCTGATATGGTGACATCTTCTTTGTTTTTAATACAGCATTGAACAATGTTAAATGTTTTATAATGATAAATAAAACTATAAAAAAAGCTGTTTAACTGATATGTTTTTTCACTGAGGACTGTATGGGGACTAACCATTTACTTGAATTAGTTACTTCCCCGGAATCCCCTCTAAACAAGACATGGTCACGAGGATGTCTGATCTAGAGGATTGCCACTGTAATACTAACATTTTTTCTTCAATGTCCCATACTATTACTAGTTCAAGTGTTTCTTACATGTTGATACATGTATTTACTGCCCACAGAAGTTGGAAGCAGGTACAAGGCTTGCATTATTTTTGGTTCACGTTATCCAAAACTGTACAATTTATTTAACTTTTCAATTATTATTACCCTTTTCTAAAGATCCATTTCTGTTTTCATATTTTATTTTTGTACACTGGCTACATACATATAGTGTAGTCAGCCATTCAAAATGTTTAACAGTCAGGTAACAGATAAAGTCAAACCTATATCTAAGTCATTAAAACCTGTGTACATCTTATTATCAAATGTTCAAGATTTATAATACAATTTAGATTATTTAATAATTATTCTCTTATAGTATATATAACTGATATTTTTGGTTTATCTTTGTTTATTATCCAACCTGTTTTCCGCTTGTCTTTATGGATTTGTTCATTCCAGTCCTTCGACCATATTACCTTTCTTTTAAGAGTCAGAGTTGATAGAAATAGATATTTTCTGACTTCTTTTTTATAAACTATTGTTTCACCAGTTGTCTTCATTTAATGCCTGCATTTCATATTACAATTGGTTAGTAATAAGTACCAGAAATACCCAACATATGAGCTTTTGTTTATTATTATCTTTTCAGTTATTTATTTTTTATTTATTTTTTGCTTCAGTCTATTTCAACATTTAGCTATATTTTCAACCATTATTTATGATTTTCCATAACTTACATGTTAGTTAGAAGAACTTAACCAAATACACAAGTGACTTGTAGAATTATCTTTATTACAGGATCAGTTATTAGCATTTTACATGAAAGACCACCCATTATTTTCTGAGAATCTCGTTAACTGGTTCATTAACCAGTGCCTCGATGATTTTATTCCTGACCTACTTTACGATGCCATAAGCGAACTCGGCAATGCGGTTGGTATTTGCATAGAAAAGAAATGGCACCAAAGTACTGGCATATTCACCTTTATCATGCTTTCCAATTTATTGTTTGTGCAATCTTACGACATGCTATTGGCCAATCATCAGAAATTATGTGCAAAAATGTTGTTTGCACACATGGCTTCATTCAGAACTGGACTAGAATTAATTCAGTGAATCATGGGTGGCAAAGTATACATTTGCCTTACTGGTCTGTAGAGGAATTACATTGGAGGCGCGTCGTGGGAAAACCGGCCTTAATGCATGCACGTCATCCCGGATCAGCCTGTGCAGTCCGCACAGGCTAACCCCGGATGGCACTTTCCGCTTTTATGGTATTTTCTGTGTCAATGAAGTCTCTTCTAAACATAAATCCACTGTAGGCGGAAAGTGCCGTCCTGGATCAGCCTGTGCGGACTGCACAGGCTGATCCAGGACGACACTTTACGCACATGCATTAAGTCCGGTTTTTCCATTGTAAATTCTGAATAGTTTTCACTTGTCAGAACATGCTCTGGGACAAGCTGGGCATTATAGATGGGGTTTGTACCGATCTGGAAAAGGTCATGAAAAATTGACTTTGTCTGGAAAAATCATGGAAATCTTGAAATGTGGCAGTCCCTGAGATTTTTATCCCAATTGCGGCCTGCCTCTTTTCGCAAAAATTGATGTCAAAGTTGAGGCATATGATTTTTATGAGAAAGTCAGGATTTTGATTAAGATATTTCAAATAATTGTTTAAATCTTGAAAACTGACAATGAAAAATATGTGTTGAGTTTTTTGCATAAAAATTGTAATTTTTGCTATGATTTCTTGTTTGGTTGCCATAGCAACCATCTCTTTATTATTATTATTTTTGTCCGAGACATTTGTGAATTCCAAGTTTGTTATTTGGGATAGGCAGTTCAGTAAATATATATTATATTAATTACTTTGTCCTCATCATGCTAGGTTCGGTAATTTAACCATGACAAACATTGAAATCTGTATGAAATGTGAAAATTTGTCGTTCTGGTGGCTTAAACTGCTCATTCTTGCTCGAAACGACTGACGGAGAAAAAAGGAAGCCATTTTTAGTTTCTACACATATCAGCGTATTCAAAACTGCCGATAATTCATTTTTCGCATTTGGGCCAAAAATCTTATGGGCTGACACATATGGACTTGATTATGGAAAAATCATGAAATTTTCAAAAATTGTCATGGAAAGTTGAAAAGTGTCCTTTAATATGCCTGTTAGTGTATAAAAATTATCAAATCCATTAAAATATAATCAAACACAAAAATAAAATCAAGAGGGTAATGATGGACAGACATGTATTGCAGCGCTACAAGCAATTCTCTTCTATTCTTCAGGATGCAAATCAGTCCAGATAAATAATTGTATTACGTAGATCAAATAAAATGTGGATATCTGTGTACTATTTTGACTTCAGTATCTTCGGATTGTATCTTTGAAAACTGAGTAATGTCAAGGAAAAATCATGGAATGTTGGTTTCATCCGTTTCTGTGAGCCCAGTATAGACCATTTATTTTGCCAACCTTGATTTATTCCAGATTAATATTGGAATATACTTTTTACAACTCCAAGTTGTTTCAAGCTGATTGTATTCTGTACGTCATTTTGTTGCTGCAAGCCCCAGTTGGAAAGCATGATATATCTCACAGATCTGTACAATAGTTGCTGTCACCCTGCATAAATTATGTAACCTCCATAGAAACAGCTTTTGCAATGCACTAAGGATCATATGTTCAAGACTGTGTGAATAAAATTATGTATGGCTCAGATATAAAACTGTACTTGTATTAAACTTGTTTTAAAATTAAATTATTTTATTTTTTTGCATAAATACTACTGAAGTCAACTCGCAGCTTATTGCTTAATGTTTTAACACTACTGGTAACGTTTGCGAGTAAAAACGGTTAACAACTATTTTCACTGAATGTTTTACCTAGAGATAGTTCAGTTGTGATACTCTCATTTATCAAAAAGATGTTAGACTTCACAAGAAATGTCTTTCAAAATAATATTCACCAGTCACCATTCATTGTAATTATAATAATCTACATAAATTATAAAATAAACATATGATACATGCATTGAAGAGTTTATTTGCCATTATTATCAAATTCTTTAAATTCTTATCCATCAAATTTTCTATTTATATTGGGTTAAAATTCAAAAGGCATGACAACTCAGTTATGATGTGTTTTAACATTTGAACTTGATTTGAAATGACTTTGCACAGGTTGTTTTGCATAGTTTCTCTAGCCATGATTGCACAGGCTAATCCAGGATGGCACTTTCCTCTTTTATGGTATTTTCTGTTTCAAGGAAGAATCTTCTGAGCATAAATCCATGGTATGCGGAAGTGCCATCCTGGATTAGCTTGTGCGGACTGCACAGGCTGATTTGGGACGACACTTTACGTACATGCATTAAGCTCGGTTTTCCAGTGACATGCCTCAAATCAAATCCTAACTTTGTTAGGATCTGAAGACATCGTATAATCACGTTCAAATAACCTTCTGAACAATAACAATCTCAGCCCTGCTGCGCCCAATGAAATTGCTTTTTGCACAGCAAAGTTTGGCCATGGTTTTTGAAAAGGTGATGCATTTCCAACTGATCCTCTGGTTAATAATTTACAGTTAATTTTCATGTGGATTATAATAGATATAGTGGTAACCTTAGGCAACTAAACATCCAAAGTTTATGTTAATTTCATGCATAGTTTTTGTGATTTATATATAAAGTTATACCACAACATTTTGTAGGCAACAATATTTGATTGGCTCTTGGAAAGGTCATCTGAACGTGAACCCTAATGGGAAGTCATCCTATCCAGTAAGCGGATAATATAGTAGCGTCAGACTGGAGATGATTTTAATGAGACTGGGCTTTGGGTATGGCTGGTTATGGTATTTTCTGGTAAAGTGTTTGGAAAAGTATGTGTGAGATTTGTCGTAAATTTATTACCTACCTTTCTTTTTCCAGGTTTGTTCTGTTACTTTAAACTAAATTTAATATATAAATTCCCCAATATGGTTAATATTTATCAATGTAAGTCTGTGGTCAAATATTATGATATTCATCAGCAGCAGTATTTACTGCACACATGCATAGCGATATGGAGTCACATTTAAATCTCTTTATCTGGTTTGTTATTTTACAAATTACATCAAAATATTCATAAAAGATCAAGTAAGTTGGGGGAAATTACAAGTTTCGTGAAGTAGAAATTGACTGATGACATGTCTTGCTGTCATTCTTGCTTGAATTTGTTGTACCTTCATACATAATGCAAAGCAATGAACATTTTTGCTACCATATCATAATTACCCCAGACAGATATAGCAAAAACTCCTCTTTAGTCTCTTGCTGTAGAAAACTAAGTATTGTTTGTTTGAATGCAAATTTGTAAAGTCTTATGACTGTCCTATCATAAGATTTTTTAAAGAAAAAGTATCTCAGATTTTGTTGTTTTGCGCTACGAAAGTTTTATACAAAATTAAAGATTTCACAGTTCGTTGCGCTTCAAATTGTTTATGTCACAGTCAATACACCCACGCTTTCCATGCAGATGTAATATATTGTACATATTAGCAGAACACAGAGTTTACGTGCTATGCATGTGCATTTTAACTGTAAATAGAACTTGTGTTTACGTCGCGTGAACAGTAAAATTCGGATAGGCGTTTCGGATTTTGATTTTATTATACACATTTTCATTCTTGATGTTATAATTACTATATAGTTGAAAATATTTTATGTTACACATTATGGACAACAATGAAAAACGTCGTTGTGAGTAAATTACGTTAACTTTTTTATGGCCTGAAAAAATTATGGCGTGTATGGTATCTGTTTTACTATAAAGTTAAGTAAGCATTCATTCGGACAGATACATAATTAATTGTTGTAAAGACTTGTGAGTAGATTGTTTACCTTTCTTATTGGTGTCTTCATTGAATCATGTACGAATCAAACAATGTCCAAGTGTCGATGAATATTTGACTGTTGACAAAACACATCTTGGGTAAAAAATAACAAAAATGTGGAAATATGTACAACCTGGTGTAAAGTCAACTTCTAGTTTAAATTGGAATATGCTATGGGAAGATAATAACCTTGATTTGTACATGTATAAGGAAAAAATGGCCTGATTATCATCACTTCATATTTGTTGGTAGATGTTTTGTCCCTTTTATAAATTGTATATAGCAATTTAATGTGCATGCAATGAACATTATTTTGTGTTTGATCGGTACAAGTTTCCAGTGTGGAGTTTCTTCAGTTTTTCTTCAGTTAGTAATTTTGCACATCATCATATTTCTTATCTGTGTTAGTATTTAGATGAATGTATGATTCACATTGATATATGCACTAATATGTAAATATGTATTCCCTTGCAGTGTCGTTTCAGCACATTGTTTTCTGATAATTTTTCTTAAGGTTATTTACGAATATACAGTCATGTTATTTGATGAGTTATTTGCATAGTCTGCCTTAAGAAACCATTGTTTTAAATTAGTAAATTCCTATTAAGAATATTTGAACTTCTTTGTGTTCCTGTCTTGTCATATTTATATTACACTGCTGTCACACGTTATATACATGTTCATTTATTTTCAATGTATGCAAGTAAGTGTATTTATGTCAGTTTCACTTTCAGTGCTAAAAATATGTTTTTATAATTGCTTCCTGAAATTCTGTTTGGTATTTTGTGTCAGATTAAATGTTTCATGATCTATTTATATGCATTCTCTCAAAATTTAAGATATCCAATCCAGATTTCTGTATCATCATATGCAGATTGCTCAGTGCATATTACTGTTTATAGTGTGCATAGCATGTTATAAAAACAATTAGAGGTATGTCGGGAGAAAACCAGGCTTAATGCAGGCGAGTAAAGTGTCGTGTCGGATGAGCGGACGGCACAGGCTAATCTGGGATGACACTTTACGCACATGCGTTAAGCTCAGTTTGTCCACGACATGCCTCATTATGTCTTTGAAACAGGGTTTTCCCCCGAAATATTTAAAGGGATGTCGGGCCGAGACGGGGTGGGCTTGGTAGTAGTGTCCCCTCTTTACGTTGTTAGAAAATTTTAAGTTTGAGTAACGTTACTGCTGCAATTTGGCGTATACTTAAAGGTGTGTACACTAATATATTGCAAAACAAAATATAAACAAAAATGATGAACACTTGATTCATAGTATTTAATGGTCTTGGAGTAAATACGTTCATACATAAATGCAATGTTTCATACATAATCGTTACCTAACTACTGACACAGTTCAATTTTCAATGATCTCAAACATCCAGACGACGGTTCTACACTTGGCCCACTGCGACACGGCCACGTCGTAAGGGAACTGCTCTGTCGTCTCTCCTTCCATAGATATCAGGAGTAGAGCTGCAAGGGTTTCGTTGTTTAGACGACTACTCTGCGACGTCTTTACCCTGCCTTTCGTTTCGACATTTTACCGATTAATGAAAATCATAAAAAGCAAAATGTTATCAAATCCCATGATAGATGGGATTTACAAAAATAATTATTCTAATTTAAAAGGTGAGATAATAATTAATGTAATGAAAAGAAAAAAAAAAATTATACATTTTATTTGTGTCGCTAATTTTATAAACTACAGACGTTTTGTTTTCACAGTTTTCAGATAAAAAGAGACGCATACAGTATGTGCTAATTAAAGTGCATTTAAGTGTCGATTAACGCTCCACTTGATATCTTACCTATCCGGCAATTTAGTCGATTAACTCTGGCAATCGAGAACCGCCCTCCTCTAATCGATTATTTTGTACAATAAACAATGTTTTCACAGTTAATTGGTTTATATTTATGACATGTCGGGTGTTTGATTAAGGCATGTCGCTGCAATTAAGGTATGTCGGAAGACCACCCCAGATTACGAAGGGATGTTGCTAGCAACATGCCATTCTGGCCTGGGGGAAACCCTGCTTTTAAAGTCTCCTTGAAAAAATGGCTGATGCAATGTGATAGAAACAGATTTGAAATTAACATTCAAAAATAGATTTCAGTTATTTTCTTTAAAGCTGGGTATCTTAAACACAGACAAATGCAAAACATGTTGCATATAAAATGTGAATAAATTTCTCAGGAATGCAAATTTTGTTGTCATTGTTGTTGTTAATTGTTTTTTGTTTTTTTTTATACAGCCAAGTGCAGTAGACACCATGATGGGGCGAATACAAGACGATATTCTAGCGGACGTGTTACCAGGCCAGATTCACGAAGTGGTGCGGTCCACTCTCACAGAGATAGTAGATGAGTAAGTGTTCTGTTGCCTCGGCAACATGCAGTGTGATTCTTGTAACTATTAATTTTAATTTTTAAGAAGTTATGCAAGTATTTATTATTGAATTTGTAGATTATGATTTTGATATCTAAACAAGTTGTTTGAAACCAAATCAGCTATTTGTGTGTCATTTGCACAGTTGTTGTAATGAATTGTTAGGTAAAAAGAAATATATTTGAGGCATGTCGTAGGAAAACCAGGCTAAATGCATGTGCGTAAAGTGTCGTCCGGGAACAGCCTGTGCAGACTGCACAGGGTAATCCGGGACGACACTTTACGCACATGCATTAAGCCGGTTTTCCCACGACACTCCTTATTTGTAGGTTAAATTACTAAAATATGTATGAACAGTTATTTTCAAACGTTTTCATTCTTGTTGTAGCGTAGTGTAAAATTTTACATATTTTGTATACTCATATAATTAAAGTGTGTATGTACTATATTTCAATTATTTTCGAAATAAGCAGATAAAAGTGACAATCTTGAAAGCAAACAGCAAACCATAAAAATGATGATGGAAACACTTAATATGAAATAAGACAGCAAGTACTAGTCTTGACTTTTGCATCGTTTTTTTTTTGTGTGTTGTGTAACCCAAAACCAACTATCAAGTCAGTGGGGGCACTATACCGTTTCTTGGGCTTCGGACTCGGACTGGTGGGGTCTGGATTCGAGCCATCTTGCACACACTGATAATGTCAACACCTGAAAACAAACCAAACATCGATTCAATATTGTGGCTGTGGCTTCACAAAAATGTAGGGAAAAGAATTATGCACACAGTTCAGCTATAATTTTAACATGCATGATCAGCCAATTTTGGGGTTCAAATGTCACCAGTTTTCCCGACCATTTCGGTGATTTTCAACATCAATTTGCAACTTTCCTGCGAATGCGAGCACCTCAAACACTGCATGCCTGTCTGCATAACTTGCCAGGTACTTGATTGCAACTGAGCAAACTGGGGGTCAACCATTCAGATTTTCCAGTAAAGCCCATTTAAATATTCTGCCAAAAATGGCGTTTGGAGCTAGGAATCCTCATTTACGAATTCTATGTGCAAGGTGGCTCAACACATACACTGGCTTTCCATAGGTCATATTTGCCAATTCACTAAGAATTCAATTATAAACTCCAGCCCTTAAATTTGATACTTACAACTTCTAAAACACTCAAAATGCTGCTCAGTTTCACTGTATCCCTATATATTAGATTTTTCTCCCCTGCCAATTCGAATTTTTGGCTAAAACTGTTAAGTGCCACCAGTGTATATACATGTATTTGAGTTTCCGCTGGTACAGACGAAAACTATTTAGTGCTTGAAAACTAGCTTATTGTGCGTTTAAAAGCAATGTTTGTTGTCTTAACTTTTAGTCCATTTTAAATAGAAATATATGTTAATTAACTTAATTTTGTTAATTGTATTTATGCCACTATATCTATTGTAAGAATGTACATACACACTTTAAGATTATAAATAAATGTTAGATCAACCATTGTTCCAATACACAAGTACGTATTTGCTATGTATTGGTATGTGTGTTACGAGTTGATTTTGTGGAGACATGGAAACTAAATAAAATGCTTTCAATAGATGCCCAAGTTATGCCCAGCAAATCAGGTAAAATCTGCAAACTGTGATCAGTGTCTTTCTGTGTCAACTTGTGCGTGCATTTTGGTGTTTGTAAATGTGGAAGAGAATTTTGTTTCTAAGGCCTAAAATAAAATATTGTTTGTTTCCCCTCCCGCGACCGACCCAGCAAAATCGCCGCGACCCAAACAATTTTATAGACCAAAGAAAACAATATTTTATTTTATTTGTGTGTGAAAATGCAGGGTGCGAATCCTTAAAAAGAATCCAATAGCGTGTACAAATCTTACTTTCAAAAGACGCTTATAAAATGACTTTAAACGGACAGTTCTCGGTAACGCGTAATTCTAAAAGGACGCCATAGCATTCAGTGTCAGATTCTAGGGCGCAATCATGTTTTTTTAAAGACAAAGAATGCCCACCGGCACTAAACAAACTTGCCTTTATGCACCAAGTGTCCATTATCGATAAAATCTTGACGCAGAAACTTTGGCTGATGCGTTGTTCAGATACAGTATTACAGATTGATGCTTTTAAACACTATCCACGTGCTAAGCATGTAACACGCTTTTCAGCTACAAACTGAGCTAGCCACAGTTTGACAGTCACCGTTGCTATGGCTGTTGTTAACAGCGTTATGTTTTGGATGCCCGGCAATTTGCAACGTCACACTATTATTCCTTAGTTTTAACAGGTTTTTATTATTAACGCTCTTGTTTTTAACGTGTGTTATTGTTTCTTCAATTTTGATATATTATTGTAAGGTAATTAGAACATAGTATTACGTAAATAAGCAGAACGTTATTAATCTACTACAATGAAAATATTAAGAATTTATACTATAACATAACATTTCGAACATAAGGAAAACATGAATGAAAATGACTTATTGTATGTAAAAATAGAATATTTTTTCGACCAACCGACCTACCCTTTATTAGCAATGGTCGCGGGAGGGGAAACAAACAATATTTTATTTTCGGCCTAACAGCAGAATGGTACTAGATTGATTTTGAAAAAGATGTTTTAAACTTTTTACAAGACTTTGTTCATGCTATTTAACCATGTTTATTTTCATTATTATAAAATATATAATTCTAATAAATTAAGAATTGCTACTTCTAATATTAGTGTGTAATATCTTAGATCTTTGAACTTTCAAACGGCTGAATTCTAATTATTTGTACACAGTACATTTTTAGTTACTTTTAAAAACTGTCATATGTGGTACTTACTATTTAAAGGGACTGAATCCAGATGGTCCAATCGTAAAAACAAAAGACCAATGTCAAAAATACACGGTTTTCTTACATAATCGTTTAGAACACATAAAAAATTAGACACATATGTTTTTATTTACCTTGCCCATCTGGAGTTCAGTATATTTAACGACATTTAGTGAACAAGCAGTGCTACTCATTTAAGTCGGTAATGTTGAGTTACTTACGCACTTGTTAACTTAATATTCTGGCACTATCGGTTATTGGCATGCATGTTTGCTTGCTACACTTTGTTTGCCCATTGTTTCTGTTGATGATGCTATATTCTTTCATGATATGCACAGAGTTTTCTATACACAAAGAAGAAAGATTTCATGGTTAAATTGCCGATGAACAACTCGAAAAAGTAGTATCTGTAAATAAACAAAGATTTTTCGTTCTGATGCACTAACGCCCTCGAGGTTTAATTCCTACGCATCGGGACTCAAAATCAATGTTTATTTACAGATAAACAAATCAAAATCAAAAATTATTTCTTAAGTGACGCAAGATTTTCTGTTAATAATTATCCGGAGGAAAAGGAACACAAGTTTTTAATGACTATTTGGTGCACATAGAAAACACCAGATTCGTCTTGAATAATAAAACACTACATTCGTCTTGAATAATAAAACACTAGATTCGTCTTGAATTAACATAAGTTAATGATTTGAGGCTTAGAAATCTGTGTTTTCAATTTATGCCATCAATTTCTGTCATTGTTTGAAAGTTATCAAATGAAGACATTTAAATGGCATATGATGTCTCGTAAACAGATTAAATAATGTCAAAATAGTGTCATTACACTGCATGTTAGTTTTATACAATGATCGTGCAATAAAGCTATCGTTAGCCCATTACTGATGAGGGTTATTCCTTCAATACCTGACTGATGATGGGATCAAAGATGTTCTGTCGGTGATTGTATGGAGTCTTCATTTGGGAAGTTTTGTTTAGTTTAACCATATTTTATTTCTCGAACAGAACATATTATGCTTCAAATAATTTGTTGTTTAGAAAATGGATCAGAACGGAAGATAATATCTTATAAGGTCAGGTATGGTTATATATCATTCAACTATTTAACTTAAACTATCCCCTAAGAATTTGTACGTTATGTAGAAAAAAATTGATCAAAATTCGACAAAACCGGGCTAAGATGGAGGAATTTTCGTAAACAATATAACTTTTTTTCAAGAAACCCAGTTGGATGCAAGTAATAAATAGCAATTTATGTATGTTTATATAACATAGTAGATATATAATAATAATATATAATGTATAAAAATGACTTTACAAATTTCCCCAAAATTCCACCTTCCACTAAAACCCCAAAAAAGGGCTGATGGTTCTCCTCCATAAATGGGAAGTTTTGTTTGTACAGAAGGCTGAAGTGAGGACTTCTTGCATTAACTTAAATTCCAGAGCATGTGTATAGAAGTGTTGAAAGGCAGGAGCTTTTTTACATTAACATTTTTGTGATTTATTGAACAACTTTTCTGTATTCTTTTATGCTTAGTAATACATTTACAAACACTTGACTATAAACACAATATATTCGTTAATATTTATATTACCAGAACAATTAAACTTGATCATTAACCATAAATTTATATTAAACATGTTTTACTATTTTACTAGATTAGCTTATAGGCCAGTGAAAGAATGGATTGATTTTTGTATTTTTTTACTAGAAAAGGAATAGTTACAAAAACAGAAGCATTTATAGCTAAATTAATTGATACTGGTAAATGCTTTTCTCCTACGTCATGGTGAAGTTATTATGCGTAATTATGGAAATCTAAAATGAAAATAAAAAAAATTATCAAATGTACTTGGAACCATCGTCTTGTTTGTTTGCATTGCAGCAATGTTTTTTCTGAAACAAAGTAGCATGCTGCTGTCTTGTATAGATTTTAACTATTAATACAATTTTCTAAATTAAATTAATTGAAGCGTGTCAGAAACCCAGGCTTAATGCATGTGCGTAAAGTGTCGTCCCGGATTAGCCTGTTTCAAGGAAGTCTCTTTCTAAACATAAATCCACTTTTGGCAGAAAGTGGCACCCCAGATTAGCCTGTGTGGACTGCACAGGCTGATCCGGGACGACTCTTTATGCACATGCATTAAGCCCGGTTTTCCCATGACACGCCTCAGTTATTAGCCTGTTTATTAGCCGGATTAGCCTGTTTCAAGGAAGTCTCTTTCTAAACATAAATCCACTTTTGGCAGAAAGTGGCACCCCAGATTAGCCTGTGTGGACTGCACAGGCTGATCCGGGACGACTCTTTATGCACATGCATTAAGCCCGGTTTTCCCATGACACGCCTCAGTTATATTAATTTCTTATACTGCTAGTAAGACAAAGTTTTGTCACATTCTAAAGTTTGTCAGTCTATGTCAGAAGTTCTTGAAACAAATGAAAAAAAATAGTGTGTTGCATTCATACATGATTGGAAGAAGAAATAATGAAAATGGTCCATAGAGTCTTCAGTGGAGTGTGACTCACTCCATCACTACTTGCCAGGTATATGCTGTACTCCCAAACGGACGCAGACCCCCTGGAGAGTTTCCTCACGCGGCTACTCAACGACGCCGTACAGGAGGCAGCGGGGGATGTCGTCAAGGAGACCATCCGAGAAATGGCAAGAGATTACGTAGACGACAAGCACCATGTGACGGTGTTCGATGACTTATTTGAAGACTACATGGATGAAGTCGGCACCAGCATTGTAAGTCTTTTAGGTCAAATAAGCTTACATATCCTTGCCTAGATTTGTTGTAAGCATGACTGGGAGCAATTGTGAAATACTTTGATGGCCTTCTAATAGTTTTATCTTGCTTGGGCAGGCAATATCCATTTGTGGCGCGTCGTGAGAAAACCGGTCTTAATGCATGTGCGTAAAGTGTCGTCCCGGATTAGCCAGTGCAGTCAGCACAGGCTAATCCGGAATGGCACTTTCCGCCTACAGTGGATTTATGTTTAGAAGAGACCTCCTTGAAACAGAAAATACCATAAAAGCGGAAAGTGCCATCCCGGATTAGCCTGTGCGGACTGCACAGGCTAATCCGGGACGACACTTTACGCACATACATTAAGTCCAGTTTTCCCACGACACCCCTCATATTTAAGTAGAAGTTCACCCTGGGCTCATACTTAAGAAGGTTTGTATGTTACTCATCACTAACGTTGTAAATAAGTCAAAATTAAAATTTAAGTTTGAAACACCAAGCTTTGGTACATAACATAACTAAATAGTAATACATTTGGAATTACATTGTAATTTCAATGTCAAAAATCTTTAAAAAAGTCTCTTTTTTTGTCAGAAAATCAAACTATAAAATTGTCAAAATTTTAAAAGATTTTTCTTAATTATCAACAAAGATTAATTACAAATACCAGTCTGAGGATGTCTTGCAGGTTCAGGATGCGATCTTTGACCTGATGTACGAGGACTTCATCCGAGACGAGGTGATAGAAGGCGAGGTGGAAGAGCTGCTGGTGGATATCGCCAAGGAGACGCTCAGTCACTATGACAACAAAGTCATGAGGCGCGAACTCAAAGTGGTATAGTGTGATAGACAGATTGATTTATTCTCATTAAAACAAAGCATCAACAGTCAGAGGTATTGTACTTATTTTAAAATCGCTTGTGAGTCAACTTTATATGTTTATCATGGGTAACATAGAAAAGAGTAAATGCTATCAGTTTTTTCCATTGTCAACTATTGGATCATTTCAGCTTTTCTAATGAACCATATGTATGTTGTACATAAGCTACAAATTTCTACATACCCCTTAAATACAATACTTTACATTCCCGTTATTCGGCTAAATTTTGCTAAGTGTTCCCAGCAAGTTGTGAGACTCTGTTTCTGTTTAGTGTTTTTGTTGACATGAAGCCTAGTTAGTTTACTTTGATGCCAGGACTATACTTTGATAACGGTAGGGAAACACATTAACCATAGCTCTAAATGTGACACGGTGTTGATATTAGACTAGTTTCTGGTGTTGCTTTGTTTGGCTGAGGGGAGGATTCATTGTTTCAATTCAGTCTGGAAATAACAGTCGTAGAGACCAGATCAGTTTGAGATGACTGAGTGTTAGTTTTGTGTGAGAATATCAGGAAATGGGGATGTGAGATATTTGATCTGCAATGTACAATGCGGCAGAGACCAGATCAGTTTGAGATGACTGAGTGTTAGTTTTGTGTGAGAATATCAGGAAATGGGGATGTGAGATATTTGATCTGCAATGTACAATACGGCTTGTAGTGGGGGAGACTGTCGAGAATGGAGCCTATGTGGGATGTCTAAGCCTGTGTGGTAGCCCTAGCCTGTGTGACGAACTCCGAGCCTGTGTGGCGAACCCCGAGCCTGTGTGGCAAACCCTGAGCCTGTGTAGCAACCCAGAGCCTGTGTGGCAACCCCCCAGCCTGTGTGGCGAACCCTGAGCCTGTGTGGCAATCCCTGAGCCTGTGTGGCGAACTCCGAGCCTGTGTGGCGAACCCCGAGCCTTTGTGGCAACCCCGAGCCTGTGTGGCGAACCCCGCGCCTGTGTGGCAACCCCGAGCTTGTGTGGCAACCCCGAGCCTGTGTGGCAATCCCAAGCCTGTGTGGTTTCGATATGAGTGATAACAAGTCTGGTTAACTGTGTGCGTATGTGCGCGAAGTATTGGGAGTGTTATTTTCTTACTTGAATGACACAAACGATTCTTCTTTTAAATTAGCGTTTGTGCGTCAAGAACAAATACTAAAGGTTTTATGTTATATATATACGCTGCATGGATCATGACGTAAATGGACATCGAAGGCATTGTTGCTTCAATCAATTAACTGATGTTATAGGTAAACAGACTTGTGCTGTTGTATTGTTTGCATATGAAGATACTTTCGAAAAATTTATATCACAGTCTGTTGAATACTTAATTTGCATGCCTGTATCAAGTAAATCTATATCAGTTTCTGTAAATAATAGTTTAGATGTAAAGGTATTTGTGTTAATTAATTTGCTCCCTATACATATCTGGTCCAAAAGAACCTCTGTTGCATACTGGAGTCTGGAGTGATTAATCACCCCTGCTCCAGTGCCTGAGACTACAGTTAACTGTTTGTTGGCTCTTTTACATTGCAAATCAACCCATCAGTGGGCATTGACAATTTAGTGTTACCTAGATTTTGCAATTAGAAAACAAAATGAAAAATAAACGCCATTCTGTTTAATGTTTGAAAGTATCTAATGGTAAGAATAAATTATGTTGTAATTTTAACAGAAACCTATTTTAGAAAAAATTTATGAATGTTTTTATGTTCATTCTAATTTCAGACTGTTATACAAGACCTATTTCACATTAACCAGCGACTTGAAATCTTGATAGATAATATATATCAATGTAAATTACCCCTGGTATGTCTGTCGCAGGTATCTAAGCATGCTGGGGGCCAGCTTATAATCAATTATCCCTGGCAGGTCTGTTGCAGGTATCTTAGCAGGCCAGGGACCAACATATAATGAATTAACCCTGGCGTGTGTGTGGCGGGTTTCTAAGCAGACTGGGGACCAGTTCAAATTAAATTACACCTCACATGTCAGTTGTAGGTATCTAAGCAGACCAGTTTAAGTCATTTACCCCTGGTGTGTGTTTTACAGGTTTCTAAACTGGCTGGTGACCGACTAATGGAGTCAGTCATGTTGGACTACCTACTGCAACTTGTGGCTCGACAGGGACACGTCTGGACGGAGAGCGATCACGCCAACAAGTACATGGACGGTATGATTAGCCTGATACATTTCATGCTGATATAGAGAAACCATAATGATCTATCGACCTTAAATCGATCAAAATTATACAGTTAAAAAAAACTTGTTACAACATAAACAACTAAAAGTTTTCAGAGGCCTGCCTGGACATTTTGTATGGTGAAGTATTCAATATTTTCTATTTAATTACTTCTAAGGTTTTTTAAGTCTTGTGTTTGTCTGAAAGGATGTCTTATTTCTGAAAAGTATGCTTCTGTACATCAGGTTAATTCCCACTGGATTTATGAAAATGTGTGTTTAATTGGTAAAGGAATATTTTGATTAACAGAAAAAATTATCGTTCCATGTTACATATTCCTTCTTACAGATATTATGAGCAATATTCTACTGGAAAAGCTATTAGAAGTGACAGTGAACCGCAGGAAAACCATCAACAACAAACCTCTCAGAAAAATACACCAGAAAGTTGTGGCCGATGCGGTATGATTCCAGTTTATTATCTCCCTTTGTTTAATTAATTTACATATGAGGCGTGTCGTGGGAAAACCGGACTTAAGGCATGTGCGTAAATTGTCGTCCCAGATAGCCTATGCCGTGCGCACAGGCTGATCTGGGACGACACTTTAAGCACATGCATTAAGCCTGGTTTTCACCTGACACGCCCCTTATTATAAAGACAATATTTGCATTTATGAATTAGAGAAGTTCCAATTAATAATTATTTAAAAGTTGCTCATGACAATGTATTTGTTCCACACATAAAAATGTAAAATCTGTGTACATATCAATATGGTGTGTTGTCAAGTATTTATATTAATGACACGAAAGAGACATAAGTGCTTAAAACTTATATGTTGTAGTCTTTTTAAGTTTTATATTGAGGTCGCGGAATCGTAGTGGATATGGTGTCCGCCTAGCGATCGGGAGGTCCCGGGTACAATCCCCACTGTGGGAGTGTACTCAAGATCTCCCCCAAAGACACCAATTACTGGTTCTACCCAGGAAACGATCTCGAGAGTTTCTCAGTAAGCCTTAGGCTTTCGATGCATTCGGGCTAAAATAAATAGGTTTAAACTAAGTGTCGATTGATTCTATATGATGTCATTAAGTCATTAATGAATGTTTTCCTTTCTCAGAATTATAATGTTATAACAACTCTAGCTGTATTAGCAATGAGGAAAGTCTTATTTACCAACTTATGCTCCTATATATTTTAGACAATTGACAAAGTGCCTATACAACCCATTAAACAACATAAAAAAAAAGAATTGAGGGGCGTCGTGAGAAAACCGGTCTCAATGCATGTGCGTAAAGTGTCATCCCGGATTAGCCTGTGCAGTCCGCACAGGCTAATCTGGGATGGCACTTTCCGCTTTTATGGTGTTTTCTGTTTAAAGGAAGTCTCTTCTAACCATAAATCCACATTAGGCGGAAAGTGCTGTCCTGGATCAGCCTGTGCCGACTGCACAGGCTTATCCGGGACGACACTTTACGCACATGCATTAAGACCGGCTTTCCCACGACGCGCCTCAATTATTATTTCTTTGTAGGCCCTGGATGTGTGCCTGCAGCAGTTGTCTGCGACGCTGGATGAGGATCTACTGGACGTCGATGAGTACGAGAGAGGAGTTATGGAACCCTACGTCTCCCATAATACACCACTCATCAGCCTTTCAACCTGAGGGGTGGGGCTTGCAAGATGGTCTTCCTTTTGGTCCGTTGTTTTAAAACTGTGGCTATGCACATAAGTGAATATGAAACTGTGAAAAATGCATTAATGAATTAAGCTTTAAACTGTGAAAAAAATCACTGTGACTTTATCTTGGCACAGTGAAGAAAGTTAGTGTGAATCAATCTTGAAACATTGAAGAAATTAATTGAGAATCACTCTTGTTTGATAAAAGTATTTTTAACAATTTAATGTTAGATTTTTCACAACAGTTATTTAGGTTGTAATAATACATGACTGGTATTATGAAAAGTATGGAATATCAATATACATGTATGTTGCTGAAACTCAAATTCATTTGTTATTTAATATGAAACACATATTTTTTCCCAAAATATTTTTGGCATATCAATATTGCCCATTAGTTTGTCTTTCCATATGAACTGGTTCAGATATTAGTATTCATCATTTATGCCTTGAATACATGGAATTTTTAAAATGCTGATAACCTTTTTAGCGCGACTTTTCGAAGAAAAAAAGTCAAGCTATTTGTCGTTGCCCTGTTGTAAGCGTCTGCGTCAGAGTCTGCTTAAGTTAATTTTTTTGGTTAAGTTTTTTTTGTTAAGTTTTTTGTCAGAGTCCATTTCTCAAAAACTATCAAAGTTATCCATTTGAATTGTTCACTATCAAAAGGGTTCTCCATTACAACAAGGCAGGTAACCCTGTCATTTGTATTTCCAGAGTTATCTGCCCTTGTTTGGACGAACAACTAAGCATGTTTTGACAATTTGTTGGTAAATATAATATTTCTCAATAACTATGAAAGACATTATTTGAAACTCAAGATACTTTTTTATGGTGCCGACGCCATTCTGCAGACAAGAGAAGGTAACTCTTTCATGGATTCTGCTTTAGTAATTGCCATTTTTTCAACTTAGAAATTTCTCTTCAGGTCAAATTTCACAATATCTATAAGAGGTATTGACTTGAAACTCAAAGTACTTGATCACAGTGATGAACTTATTTCGTAGACTAGAGCAGATAACTATATCAGAGCTCCAGATAAGGTTTTAGCCTAAAGGGTATTTTACCCCCTGATTTTTTGGTTGAAGGGTATTTTACCCCCAGTCCGTCAGCTTTAAAGGGTATTTGAGAAATTTAAAGGGTATTTTCATTTTTTATACAAGATCAAAAGAGTATTTTATTTGCTTGTTATATATGAAGACATTAATATTGGCAAATGGAATAAATTGAATGTAGACAATAATCTGTAGGTCTATCAAAACATAACATTTACTTGGTAAAGTAGTAGTTATTTTCCCAGATACTTTGTACTTTTTTTTTCATTGCAAATCCTGATTAAATGTTTTTGCATTTTGTAACCTGATTTCTGGTCCTTCTTGCTTGACAATTAGCCAATTTTTTGCCACGATTACAGCAATTTTTTAGACAATTTTGCATTCACATAATGCTTGTGTTTCTTGTAAGATTTTTCAACTCCTGTGACAAAGAGATCGCCACTTTTCACCTTTTAAATAGGAGAAGCATGATAAGACTCATTCTGATTAACATTTTTCAACATAATGCCTACTGGAACTGGCTGATTGAGCTTAAAACGTTCCGTTTTCGACCCACATACACAATGCAAAGCCATTTTGAGTACAAAGATTCGCTTGATTCACTTTTAATCGATTCAAAGGCTAACTTACACCATTAGCTGAACTGGATAATTGGTAAAACAGGTTACGCAGTTTAAGCGATTAAAAATACGTACCGAGATTTGCAATGCGTAACGTTACGCACTGGGCAGATTTTCAATGCGTTTTTTTTTTTTTCAATGCGTAAATACGCGGATACGCGTCTTATCTGGAGCTCTGCTATATCAAGGATTTTGGTGGAGTTATTGCCTTTTTTCAACTTAGAATTGTTTGCTTTATGTCAAATTTCTCAATATAAGAGGTATTGACTTGAACTTCAAAATACTTCATGACAGTGATAAACCTATTCTGCAAACAAAAGCCTAGAGCACTATCAAATACGAGAAAATCGAGCGTCCAGCACCTGTAGGCGGTGCTCTTGTTTCATGTAAGGCACCACAAAAAGTTAATTTGTCTATTGCATAAGTTTTATATTTGCACTAACAAGCTAAAGGTCGATAGTTTGCTACTTGTGAAACAGCATTCACGCTATACTGGTTAAATTCATAAAGTTTTGTCACATCTGTCAAATTATATGAAGACATACACATGGAGCACATAATCATATTTTAATAACATATACATTTATATGTGTTCAGACTACACAGACTAGAACTTTATTCTAGGTAATAAGTTTTATAATTTATATTTGATGGATCTAAACAATAGAATATCACATTGAATATATTGAAGCAAAAAAGGACAGGATAGAATGTGTACTTAGAATCGCTTAGTATTTTTGGATAATTTGAGTTTGAATTCTCAGTGTTAATCTGTACACACCGATTAGCACTCAACATTTGTCACTATTTGATATAGTGTTTACCTGAGTATGAAGGTTATGGGTTTTCTCAATGTATTATCCTTTATGCAGCATATTAGTTTCTGCAACTATTGCCTGTACTCATTTGTCTTAATGTCCAGTGATATCTGTGTTTCTGCATCTGATATCTGTGTTTCTGCAACTATAGCCTGTACTCATTTGTCTTAATGTCCAGTGATATCTGTGTTTCTGCAACTAATATCTGATATCTGTGTTTCTGCAACTATAGCCTGTACTCATTAGTCTTAATGTCCAGTGATATATGTGTTCCATCTGTGGCAAATAACTAAAATTCATCTCTTCTGTATGGATTAACATTGATTAGTATTTTCCTTCATTTCAGTGAGTAATTAATTAAGGTTGGGGGTTGTATAATTATGCTGGGATGTAATTCTTGTTTATTTACCAGTACTTCACTACTGCAGTTTCAGTAAAACGTTGTAGGGTTTGGAAAGCAGAAACCAACATACCTTTACATGACACTTTTTACGCCCCCACAAAGTGGTAGGCATTAATAATTGCACTTGTCCATCCGTCCGTAGGTACGTCTTAACTGCTCAGCAGAATGCGCTCAAACTTCCACAGCTGAAGAACCTTAATTTGTAGGTGATCATAAAGAAAGTAACTTTGGCTGCGACCAATTTTGGCAGAATTCTGGCGCTTGTCTTTTTTTTCCACGATAGAATATTTTGTGGACTCAACTCCTCTTTAAATGCTTGGTGGATGGTGCTAAAACTTTCACAGCTGAAGAACCTGCATGTTTAGGTGATTGTAAAGGAAGAAATGTTGCATGCAACTAATTATTTAGCGGAATTACAGCCTTTTGTCATTTTTTCCATTATACAATATATTTGAAAAAAAAATTGTGGAGGCAAAAATTTGTGTTGGCGACATGCCTTTTGTCTGTGTCCAAGCATGTGTCGTGGGGTCATCTATGTCTGTGACACATCTAGTTTTCACTTGTTTACATAAAATGTTGTCAGAGTACACATATACATACATTTTACTTGTGATGTTTTATTAAATTCAATCTCGGTGTTACTACCTTTTGTAAAAATATAAATCTTGTTTTTCTGTATAATTCTGCATACTTTATCTTAAGTTTGCATATTTGCATACTTCCATGAACTAGTGCAAGATTTTTAGTTACACATAACATGTCATCAAATAAAAAACTGGTTAAAATCTTATATCACTTTTTTTGTTTTAAGAGCTATGGTGCTAATTCGTTAAAACTTTTGTGAGCTTTGAAATAACATAAAATTTGGTTGTTTAATGTATTCGGTTTTTTTCATGCTATACCCCTTGTATTTGATCGGTATTGTCTCGGTCCTATCTATATATATGGAGTCACATATTCTTGTTCAGTTTATTGGAGCAACTCCAATTCTTGTTTGATATAGTCATGACACAAATTGATCAAACAACATTTGACCTTACAAAAGGTATTCTCTATCAGAAAGGGTTATATGTAGGGACTTGTAAAGAGGTGTTTTTAAATAAAGCGCTGTGATTTTGAGATGGACCTGTAACTGTGATATTACGGTTTATTATTATTATTTATTATAATTATTATTATTATTATTTATAAGTCATGCTTTATTTGATTAAGGCATTGGAGGACATCTGCCTCAATGACAAGCGTAATATATTGCAAATCTGAGTTCATGATTACCAATGTAATGTGTGACGTCATATGCGTGGTTCTTGGTCTGTGAATTTCAAGACGCTGCATGACGTCAGCGTTTTCGTTACGTTGCAATCTAATCACTGCTTAAACTGAAAGTGAATCTATACATTCAGGTGTTCTCGTTAGACTGCATCAAAATTCATACAGTAATAAATGACCAGGCTTAGTATCTGTACGCTGTGCAACAATTTATTACTACACATCTAAATTGCCAAGTACTATTTTATGTGATTTAGCTCAATTGTTTGAAGCCCAGCGAGCTTATGCCAAGGGGGTTCTTCTGTCTTACATGCATGCGAAATTGAGCCACTTTTGATGACACAACTTAGAAATGTTCCTTTGGTTGTCAGCATTGCTCAAATGGTTCCATTCACTGCACAAGAAGACTGCTAAAGCTAAAAATATATAATTCTTTCATTTCATCCTCTGCTTAACGTTGGGCTAGATTATACAAGTGTAATTGCACACAAATATTTATGTCATGGTTGCTCAAATTATTCCGGTTTGTTGCACTGAGACAACTTCAATTAAACCTCACAGAAATGTTCCTTGGGTGTCCTCTGCCAAAGTTGCTCAAATGGTTCCGGTCCGGTGCATAAGATATTCGCTAGAGCTAATCAGGGTACTTTTCCTTCTGACACTCTGTATTTAAAGCTACAGTCCATAGAATATACTTCAATACATCGTAAATTGGAATTATTTCTAATGAACGTTAATGACAAGGCATTTTATAATGTCTTTTTTCGAAAACGCTTTATATGAACGGAATATACACTGTTATTATATGCTTATCAGTGAAATATCGAATTTTATTGGTGAAATAAAATTTTATATTTCACTGTTGGAGCAGTGAAAATATAAGATTTTATATTTTCACTGCAGTAAAAAATATAACATAAAACGGACTATTTTTCCATAAATAACATCGATCTACAAGTAGTGGTTTACGACCCTTGGCAAATATATATACATGTACAGTATATACATGCATGTGTTTACATAAAACACATTATAAAATTCGACAGAATTATAATTTAGTGACAACGACTTACAAAATATGGCACTTTTTTCCCACCATACTAACGAGTGACAGTTTTGGAATAATTTACGACGTAATTTTTATGACGTCCGAATATACGAACTTGCGACGGTTAAGCTTATCTCGCGCAATTGTATTTATTTATTGTCCAAAACCATAAAATAACAAGAAAATGTGTTGATTTCGGTGTAAGATCGTATTTTATTTCACTCGTATCATAGAAAATAGATATTTTTACTCGTGGCTGCGCCACTCGTGAAAAAAATCATTGTTAATGAACACTCGTGAAATAAAATACGATCTTACACCGAAATCAACAAATATCCTCTATATGTACTTGATGATTCACTCCAGTGGCGTCACCAGCTATCGATAATTATACGATAAAAAGTTTCTAAAACGTTAATTTTTTTACCGATTTCAATGCTGTTTTTGAATTTTGATCACTAAGATGTCCGTTAGAAACGATTTCTGCGAAGTTTTATTTTTATTTACGTATTTCTTGATTGCTGCTCTAAGCCAGTGGAGCATTACAGGTCCTCGTGGGCCTCTTGTTCATCTGTCTTAAACTTGTATGTCTATAATGTCCTATTTATTTACATTTTTATTTGTCATATTGTTTCATTTATTTTAATACTTCCTTATTAGATATAAATTGTAATATAGTATCAAAGTGTATAGTTACAGTGTTTAGTGTATATGAATGTTATTTTGTTGTGTCTGTTTTTATTATTCAAGTACTGTAAATAAACCTTACAATGCTAGTCCTATATTGTCGTTCGGCGTTATTAATATCTACATAAGTGAGTGTTGCTATGCATTGAAACATATACAAATATGAGTGGTTTTCCACGCGACGCACATGATCGAGTATGGAATGTATATAATTGTTTCCCATTTGGTCGCCTGGCCTACTGACATCATTACACTTTGCATCGTAATACAGCAGTCAGCATTAAAGATATGGGATCGTTCTAGTTATGAAAGAGGATAAAAAATATAGGTACTTGATCAATATCACGCGATTGCAATGTGCATGCAAGTCACACGGCCGCGAGTGTTTATCCCCGTAAAGTCATGCTGGTGACATTTCGAGAGGATACTTCCCGTATACGTGGTGATCCATGTTCTATTTTAATGTAGAACTTTTATGTACGTATTTAAGATTTTAAACAAAACATTAAATACCGGTAGCCCAAAATAACAATTATTATATTTTTAATAAACTCACTTTAAAAAAAAATTGTGTGATGACTCACTGATGTGTATAAAAAAAAAAAGTATTCTTTGTTAAAGGAACTATGTCAACGAAAATCTGGCTTCCTATTGCACTATAAAAATTAAACTAGATGAAAAAAAAATGCGCTATCAGGCTAAGACAAGTACGTTAAATGAAGAATAAATGATATAGTACATAATTAGATGTTTGATAAAAACAAATCACCAACAACATTTGATTATTATTTTCATTCATTGCCCGTGCTCAATGTAGCTCTAGTTTCACTTATTTCAACGTTAATATTTTTTTCTCATTTAAATGGTTTTTGTTAATACGCGCAGAAAAAAAACAGTAAAAAGTATCATAAATATACAGCACCTAAAATACAAGTAAAAACCACCATATCAAAAGCAATATGAGTATGTGATTACTCGACTTTGAAGAGCGAGTAAATATCGAACATAGCAGATCTAAAGCAAAATGATATATCCTCCAGTGACCTAATTCCGGTGACATAAGGGATTAATGAGCAAAATCTCTTAGCAGTGTTAGTAATGCAATAACAAATGAATTACCTTCAAACAATTATTTAATTCCAGTATATTGCATCTAAAAATTGTTTAATTGCACAAAGTAATCCAATGCAATAAGAATAAAATCCACAGTCACTGTAATCTCGTTTGGCATAAACAATGCTGACCTAATTCCTGTGACGTACCTTTACACACAAAAAGGGACTGTACTCTGTAGAAACCAGCATATAGGCGGGAAAGAAGCTGTCAATCAAAGTTTTGTGTTTACCCTAGTTCAGTCGTTTACTTGGAAATAACAGTGTTTAGTGATTACGGGTGTTAAACAATGGCAATGGAATTACATGTTAGTTAAATGGAGTAGGTTTAATCAGGTTAGATATTTAAATTGATTTATACATGTTTTCTCCAATTTTTCGTAATGTTTATTATTATTTTAATTTACAATCATTTTTGTGTACAATATTGGATTAGCGCATGCGTCAAATCACCGGAATGAGGTCTCCCACGGAATGAGGTCACTTTACGATACACAGAACACCGATTTAACAATTGTATAAATACGCATGTATATAAAACGCATTACGCGCAAAATAAACAAAAGGTATTTGATCATGTATATTATGAAAACGAAATAACATTTAAAAAAGAATAAATATAATATGGAACGAAGTATGCAGAAGAAAGAACAACGAAAGACGTTAGCACATAGCTCCAATACATTATACAGTACACTACAATTATTATAAGAGAACAATGAAAGACATAAGCACATAGCTCTAATTCAGTGCACTACAATTATTATAAGAGAACAATGAAAGACATAAGCACATAGCTCTAATTCAGTACACTACAATTATTATAAGAGAACAATGAAAGACATTAGCACATAGCTCTAATTCAGTACACTACAATTATTATAAGAGAACAATGAAAGACATTAGCACATAGCTCTAATTCAGTACACTACAATTATTATCAGAGAACAATGAAAGACATAAGCACATAGCTCCAATACATTATACAGTACACTACAATTATTATAAGAGAACAATGAAAGACATAAGCACATAGCTCTAATTCAGTGCACTACAATTATTATAAGAGAACAATGAAAGACATTAGCACATAGCTCTAATTTAGTACACTACAATTATTATCAGAGAACAATGAAAGACATAAGCACATAGCTCCAATACATTATACAGTACACTACAATTATTATAAGAGAACAATGAAAGACATAAGCACATAGCTCTAATTCAGTACACTACAATTATTATAAGAGAACAATGAAAGACATTAGCAGATAGCTCTAATTCAGTGCACTACAATTATTATCAGAGAACAATGAAAGACATAAGCACATAGCTCTAATTCAGTACACTACAATTATTATAAGAGAACAATGAAAGACATTAGCAGATAGCTCTAATTCAGTACACTACAATTATTATAAGAGAACAATGAAAGACATAAGCACATAGCTCTAATTCAGTACACTACAATTATTATAAGAGAACAATGAAAGACATTAGCACATAGCTCTAAGTCAGTACACTACAATTATTATAAGAGAACAATGAAAGACATAATCACATAGCTCCAATACATTGTACAGTACACTACAGTTATTATAAGAAAAATGAAAGACATTAGCACATAGCTACAATACATTATATAGTACACTACAATTATTATTAAAAAAAACAACAACAAAGAAAGACATTAGCACATAATTATAAATCAGTACACTACAATTATTATAAGAGAACAACATTTGGATAAAGTTCTTATCACACTCTTCATGCAATCTTGTTCACAGTTCTGTACAGTGTGCCATGTTGTCCTTTGTTGTTTGACAAACATTGGCTCAAAACGAAAGGAATGAACATGGTCGTTATAAATGTATATAATAACCAATCACACGATTGCCATATATTGCATTGTTATATCTACACAAAATTATATACGACTTTAGGTGTTTAAGCCATAATATACTTTGATGGGTATGATGGGTATACACTATCCATGTTCAATCATACAAACACATAACAATACTTTCGCCAATGCGAACATGTGTATATATAAACTTATCTGTACATGTACAAGTATGTCATGACAATAAACATAATAAGTTTAACAATTCATCTCGGAGAAAGATAGTAGTTCATATACATGTGTGGCCTGCGCGTGTGTAAATATTCCTCTGGTTTCATATTATCAGGCTGTGCTGATGGTCACCATTATATATGCGAACGAGGTAGCTGTTTGCTTGCCATGAAGACGTCGTAAAGAATACTTGGGAAACGCTTCGCTCATGTTGATAATCAATGATTCAAGTGGATGTATTAAATAGTGAAATCCATTTGCCGAAGACAATCATGCTGCTCGTAACCTTTGAATCAAAGGCTTGACAGTTAGTTCCAGTGTCAAACGACACCGGTCGGAATCGGATCTTTGAACTTGAGACGCTGAAACTGCACGTTTTTGTGCGTGTACACAGTTTTGGACCACCGCCAAATCTGGTAGACAAGAAGGGTCACAATAATGACAACTGCAACCACGCCCAGCGCGATCAGCAACGGCACGAACCAATGAGTGTCCTCGAGGCGCTCTTCAAACAGATTCGAAGTCATAAGGGACTTTTGTTACATGCACATGATACTACTTACATATACGTTAATAACATTAAGAAATGTATGGTTTTAGAAATAAATGAGGCGCGTCGTGGGAGAACCTGACTTAATGCATGTGCGTAAAGTGTCGTCCCGGATTAGCCTGTGCAGTCCGCACAGGCTAATCCAGGACGGCACTTTCCGCTTTAATGGTATTTTCTGTTTCAAGGAAGTCTCTTCTAAACATAAATCCACTGTGTGCGGAAAGTGCCGTCCTGGATTAGCCTGTGCGGACTGCACAGGCTAATCCGGGACGACACTTTACGCACATGCATTCAGTCCGGTTTTCCCACAAAGCGCCTCAAATAATACAAAGTATTATAGTATACTATATATAATTTCTTGTGTTGGACTTAACAATTGTCAAGGCAGTGTAAACAGTATTACTATAAAATAGAGTGGGCTAATATTTGTCGTTGATAAAGTTTATAATACTCATAACACTGTTAAAAGTTTCGATTGAAAATGATAGAACACGTTTTTTATAGAAAAAAATCGCGTTTTTATCATGCGATATTTGCTCCAAAAATAATTTTCTGCTGTACACTCGCAAATTCCAAAATTATATAATAGACAAAAATGGTCTTTTCCCGTGAATAAAACACTTACTGTTTGTTTCTTCGTTGTGAATATCATGCCATCTATCCAATCGCTGAAAAAAAATACCAGAAATAGTAGTCTACAAACAATTATTTTATGCGTATTATTATTTAATGCAAATCGAAAGTATATTTGCATTTTTTTTTAAACTTTCGCATTAAAGTAGAATGGTGCTCACGATTCATTCTAACATATAACGCAATAACATTATCACTAGACCTTACCTTAACTCTTTGAAGTAACGGATCCATTTTGTTTAGTGACCGTCTGGATAAAAAAAAACGATGTTTCTGCCTCAAATTCTCATCACTATCTGTCAGCATTACCTGGTTCGACATTAATTTATACTTTTTTTTACAGATCCCCGCATCACGAGTGAAGGGATTCCAATCATCATTACGCTGGATATAGAAAGTTTAAAAAATCATCCTTGTCCTACTTTTACTAAATTACGTGTAATTATATTTGAATATAGCGACAGTTTTGCAAACGTAATTGCTGCATGTATGTGATGATGTTGATATTTCATTCTTATTTCATGTTCGTCGACAAAAATTAGTCGCCAACTTGTCGTGAATGTTTCCATCTGTCCGTCCGTCCCTAATTCTTATACTGTCCTGTCTATTGCTGACCAGCAACTTGTTGGCATTCAATGAAACCTTAAGCTGAACTTCATTTCCAAGAAATTAGCAGGACGGCCTGTAGCTTCAAATGCTGTAGGGTCTTATTGTTATGGTTGCCAACGGTATATATATAGCGCCAGCCGATTGTTCTTTTGCGGACCATTTCTCAGAAATATTTGCTTATAACTAAGAGAAACTTGGTTAGAAGCTTCAGTACCAGAAGATGTGCATATCACCATAATGTAACGATGTTTTCATATATTTGAGTTTTCTTTGAATAATGGTCTTATTAGTACAAGATTGCACATTATTTATAGAGCTGCTGTCGAGCTTAGTTTAACTGCCTTGTGCATGCTGACGTGTCGTAATTCTTGACAGTGACATCACTTATTTTGTTTGCGTTTCATTCCGAATGTATATCACATTAATTACTGAAGCATTGTATCAGCCATATATGGCTGTATGGCATTCATTATATATTGGTCAGAAACAATAAATTATGATGCTAAATTAACAATCTAGCATTTATATTTTTGAGAAAAAATGTTTAATGATATCAATGTGTGTGTGTTGTTTTCATCTGTTATTACATTAATTATGGTAGTCCTATTTTTTGTGGTGCATTTGTGCGGAATGGTATTGCTGTTTTTATTTCCAACATGGAAGCATCATTAATTTTCCGACTAGTGTGCTTATGTCATTATCTTTAAATAACTCATTATCTATATTTGTTATTTTATTATACAACTTGACAACTACTGCAGAATTAAAGCCATACTGGTATAAAATAGTAAACAGTGAAAAGTACATAAAAAAAAATGTATTGCATACAAAATATTTAATAAGCCCCAGATCTAATTGCATAAACGTTTAGTACATAACATACCAAATAATTAGTAAGTAACAGATATATGGCTTAATAAGAGAACACAAGAAGGCTATTGGAATAAAGCAAATGCAAGCACATATATCAATTCTGTAAAGCAAACTACATGTATAATAATATCAAAATATAGCTTTCAAACAGAGTAAAGATCACAGTGCGAAGCTGTCTTATATATAAACCGTCCCAGTCCTAAAATACGATTGTATTACGTTGGCAGACAGTAGCTGTAATGCTGGGTGAAAGGTAAATGACATGGTAACTGATTATCCGAAATTAACCAGTAGACGAACATAGATCGCTCCGCCTTTCTGTTTGCCCAAGGTTGTTTGTCCAAGGATTTGAAGTAAATCGAATGGATAATTCAACCATGTGCTATTATTTGCCACTAAAATATAAACCCGAAATTGGTGAACTTAATCCTTGGTTACAAGTATCTACTGGTCAATTGCGTGAACTTTCACAAATAACAACTATAAACGTACATACAGCCTACATATTGATAACATTGATATTGGTATCAGCACGAATGCCATGTCATACCAAATACATGTAACTTGGGGAATATGTACATCGAAACACTTAATGGCACGAAGATGAGCACATTTTCAGTTCAAAGATCATGGTGTAATGATGCATAAGAATGTATCAATCTCAGTTGTCAGTAGATGGTATTCTTCTTGAAACCTGTAGTCAAACAATGATGAAGCACAAGATTCTGTGCATTAAAACAATGATCTAAAACTTTATGATATACTTGACCACAGTTATACTTTAAGTAAAAGTGATGATGGAAATTAATCTGTTCATACCATCGTTCCGTTTGTTCTAATTTGGCAGCTGTATATAAGGACCTCACTGATTTATTGGACTTTGCATTAAATGTCTATATTATACACCAAACAAATTGTATGTTCTGGCAAACAACAATCCACGCAAGTGTGACATCGAAAAAGAAACACATTTAACATTATAAAAGTCTTCGTTGGCCACTATGGTGAACAGTTTAAATATTATACTGGTCCCCTGCAATCTGACTACACTCGGCCGGAACACAGGTGAGAGGTGTTACATTGGTGTTGTTGGTTTCGATGGAGACCTCTCTCGTTGAGTCTGGTTTTTCATCTCTACAGACGTTAATCACGTACCGTGTCTACTTCGTTGTTCGGCTGCAACAGCTAGAGTTAATCTTGGCGACGAACGATAAGGCTGTTTCAAATATCTGTGTTTTAGTGTATATCGTTGGCTAAATTATGAGAGGCCCTATATGTCACCAATATGTATAGGAGCAAGCATATGTGCTACTTAGAAAAATTGCTAAAATAATACGTTTCTCTGTTGTTGAAGATATCGGTTGCTTAATACTGAAAACCAAGAAGACAACTCCGTTGATGGCCTTTGTCAGTACGAGTTTCAGACGACGCCAGACGGATCCGGATATTGCAACTGCAGCGGCTGAAACTTAACGCTTCTGTGGATGTACACAGTCTTGGACCACCTCCAGATGTGGTAGATAAGGAAGGTCAGAAGGATGACAAGTGCCACCACGCCCACACCAATCAGTAACGGGGTCCAGTCATTCTCTTCCAGTCGCTCTGCAAAATGGTACGGAAATATACGAATCTCTATGGGGCCCCATTAAGGATCATGCATGAGTTGAAATTATGACCAACCTTCACCTTCCCATCTACGTTGACGGTATGTCTCTGTTAATTGTTCAAATCATCTATGTATACTACATAGCACTATTTCATATAGTAACAAACGTTAAAAGGGTGGTCCTAGTTGTTTCAAGTATGTTGGCATTTTGCATATAGCTAATAATACAACTTGTTATAACTACATATGTATATGAAAATGATATTTTACATTTTTTATTATATTTTTTCGCTTATTATACAAGTACTGGATAGTTTTAACTATACTGGAAGTTGAATTTTATTATCCGCTGATATAGTAATTATATGATGATTCTGAAAGTATATGTCACTTTACTACATATTCGAGGCGTGTCGTGGGAACCCCGGTCTTACTGCATCTGCGTAAAGTGTCGTCCCGGATTAGTGGGTGCAGTCCGCACTGGCTATTCCAGGACGATACTTTCCGCTTTTATGGTATTTTCTGTTTCAAGGAAGTCTCTTCTAAACATAAATCTACTGTAGACGGAACGCGTCGTCCCGGATTAGCCTGTGCAGACAACAGGCTAATCCGGGACGACACTTACCGCAGATGCATTAAGCCCGAGGTTCACACGACACGCCTTAAATATTAAGTTACGGAACCTTGTTATTGTATAACTGAAATCACAAACCCTTAGTTTCCTTGCTCAGTATCTCAACCCATGCATCCAGCCTCTGAAATAATCGTCAGTAAGAGCTTTATCAGGCAAACGTTATTAAAAATAATAAAACTGTACGAGTTAAAAGAAACAATGTGAAAATAAAATATATTAAAGTTCAACGACTCTGGATGATAAAACGAATTCAAATAATAAAACAACACATATGAAAACAACAACGAAAGGACATCTTAAATGTATTTGTTTATTTCGGTTAAAAATAACCAACGATAAGAAAGGACAGAAACGTACTTTTGTTTTGTTGATTATTGGTCATTAAAAATATCTATAAAAAAAGAAGACGAAATGCACTAAATATTGAGAAACGTGAGGCTTATTATTGCGAGTTTTAACAAACGATATAATTAAATAGTATTATTCAAGATATTCATAATAATATTAACGAAAACGAAAGTACTTTCGTTTGCACGTACCTTAATGCATATAACCAGTATTTATACACAATTTAAGCGCTGTGTTTACGGTGATATCTACAGCCACACCAACACAGAAAATACAAAAATGTTAACAACTCATAAGACTAAAACAAACAAAAACTATACTTTTTATATTTGCCGTTAACTACAACTTATATAAAGAAAAGTGTGAATTCGTTATTGATTCTAATATCAAATGTTTCGTATGACGTGCTATTTTCTAAACGCAAGAAGACATATAATATATACCTTAACTCGATGCAGTTGCGATTCCATTTTGTTTAGTTGCTATGTCGAAATGAACGACATTTCTGTTTTAAATGCTTATCGCTTTCTGTTTAAATTACGCAGTTTTGACAGTATATGTACTCATCAAGACCAGCTGTATCAACAAACGTCACTGGGATCCTGTTGATAATCACGCATTGGTTGACTGATATTGAGTTGATTTGTGCTTAAATTAGTATATACATTAAATTGATATAATTTCTATGCACCAATTTTAGCACAAACCAACTCAATATATTTTAGTATATTGCGTTATAATGCACCTATCAATATTTTCCCCCCGGAGCGGGAGAGCGGCGGGCATATACGGGAATTTAGACTGAAAGTTATACCCGACAGGTGGGAATTTGACACGCCGAATGATTCCGGGTCGCGGGAAATACTTTGGTCGGATTTTTGATCCTGATAAAATTGGGAAATTTAGTCGCCGGCTTTTTCACTCAACTTTAATATGTCATCACCCACTGTGGGAACTTAGACAAAAATGCTTGGCTCTAGGGTGGGGAATTAGACCACAAAATATAATGAAATTAGTCTAATTCCCCTGGTATTGCTCGCCGCTTCTCCCCCCCCCCCACCCCCCACCCCTGTGGGAAAATATTGATAGGTGCATAACAACAGCTTTGCATCGTAACTGTGCCTATAAAGCCATTGAAAAGGTTATAAAAGAGCAAAGTTTTATTATCATTCATTGTGATATTCGCTTCAATTAATGTATATTTTTGCTAATAAAAATGTGTTTTAAATATGACGTATAGTCTGCAGGTAATTGTAACTATTTATGAAGATGAGACGGATATGAAAGAAAGGTTCTCCAAAAAATATGTTGGTATTCTAATTCTAAATAATGTACACCTTCCTGTTCGTAGAAAGTGACACGTACGTAGTTTTCATGTTGTTGTTTTTTATTATTTATTTTCGTGTATTTGTTATAGCCGTCTTTTAATTATTTATAGTAATAAACCCTTCATGATATCACTGAACAATATCGTATGACGCAGTCGTAGCTCATGAGAAAAAAATCGTTGGATATCTCGTTTCTTACAAAGAGCTATTTCTGATATACACTTCGGAACTATGCACCTATCAAAATTTTCGGGGGGGGGGGGGGGCGTTGGGCATATTTAGACTGAAAGCGATTCCTGACAGACAGAAATTTGACACGCCGAATGAATCCTTGACCCGGGAAATAGACTGTGGTCGGATTTTAGACCCGGTAATATTGGCCTCCTGTCCATTTAATACACCAATTAAGCATCTCCCACTCTGAGGGGATTTAGAAAAAACTTGCTTGGCTCTAGGGTGGAGAATTAGACCCCAAACAATAAAATTAGTCAAATTTCCCTGGGTATGCCCGCCGTTTCCCCCTGTGGGAAAATGTTGGCATGTGCACAATTGTCTTACCATTCTTACCTACAGTAAGATTGCAGCTTGTTTATGTTTAGGCATTAAGTAATGTTTAACAACATGACCATTAATATTACTGACGGTGCGCTTCGCTACTAATATAAAGTATTGTGAACTTTTTAATGTACATTACATTTTTCTTTAAGCTAATCAACATTGTGTATTTTGCTCATGTTTCTGATTATTCCAAATATAGGGATAATGAAACTCCAGCGACATCATCAGGAGAGAAACCCTTTTCGCCATCCGAAACATTGTAAACTTGGGCCGTTGTCCTTCTGGATGTTATGTGTAATAAACTATAAAACTTTTTGCTAATGAAGGGTTTATCATGTTAGGGTCCGCAAAGTCTTAGCAGTGTTTTGTTATAGTATTTTGTATATGTTTTATTGATGTTTGTTTTATGATTACTGCTAGTCATTAACCAGTTGGAATTGATGACATTAAATTAATATACTCGTAGATGACGTGTTTCAAAAAACGTGCAGCGTTGTACAATTTGTGAGTTCTAAACACCGTGCCCCGCCAAATAATACTTGGCCTAGTCAGTGACCGTATCTAAGTATGGAAGCTATATCTGTATCTCTAGTTATAACCAAGCCAACAATGGATCTTTCCAGTTTTGGCCCATAACATTTTAAACTCGTCCCCAGCTATTGTTACTGGATTATTTTCAGTTACAACTATTGCTGATTAAAGTCTTAAATGATGATCTGAACATTGAACTATATGATGCTATGTCTTTAAAGCTGTTTATAATAAGACGAGATGTCGTTGATACTTGTTTTTTGTTTCATTTCATCGTACCTCAGAAAGTTGCAGTTCTGCTGCCCTGGTTTGCATCTAGCCATTGAGTAATTAAATGGTAATTAAATTGAATAATATTCTCTTTTATTGCTGTTTAATTTGAATTGCGATGCTATGAGGTTAATTTTTATTTATACGTACATGTTTTGTGAATAATTCTCGGCTAAGTGTGAGGTTCGTGCGCACATAAACCGATTTAAACCCCCAATGCTTTGCATTGACCGTTCCAAGGCGGTGACCCCATTTTTATTAATGTGTGTTTTGTGTTTGTTACGTGTTTTTGTGATGTCCTGTGTATTGTTTTTGGCAGTTGGTCACTTGCCATAAATAAACGACCTTGGGCTGCTAATAAGAGTTCTCTCCTGCTATCGCAACTGGAGTTTCCTTTGTTTATATTTTAATGCTATCAACAAAACCAACAGTAATATTAATAAATAATTTGTTTTATTTATTAACAAATTACATACAATGTATATGAAAATCACCAGATCTAAGTAAGAAGGTTAGAAAAAAAGAACAAGCAGACAATAACACACAGATCTTTATCAGTAAACTACCGTAATTATAATCAGACAGTAGCTTTTCACACAAATCGATAAAGTGGAATTTACAATTTCATATGAATTAACATAACCTATCGGCAAAATATATAATAAAGAATAGGATTTTACAATTTTTGAACTTAACTTCTTGTTTCAAGGATCCTTTATCAGAATACATAAAGAAAAACAAGAAAGAAAGGTATAATACATTCACACTTTAGAAACATAATGATATAATTATAATTTATATTATTAAAAATAAAATTTAATAATTAATAAATAATTTTCGTTTAATCATTGTTTATTGGCAATTAAACAACGATTTGGAGTTCTGATGGTAGGAATTAAACCACGAGGGCGTTAGCCCGAGTTGTTTAATAGCCACGCATCAGAACGAAAAAGAGTTGTTTATCGGCCGATAAACAATGATAATACGAACATTATTTCGATTCTAACATGATTAGTTCAACAACGATAATTGTGTGCTTTGTCTATAGAACAATTAGCGAGTATCATGTTATTATAATGAAAGCACAGTGCCAGGGATATCATGGATATATTTTAAGTGAACGACCACACGAGAACAATATACTGACATCCCTTAACATACACACATATAAAACACATGGTACATGTATTATATTTAAGGTCCATAATCCAACAATCATGAAAAAACATGCTTAAAAAAAAAAAATTGCAGAAAAAACACTGTACATACGACAAACAGAAATAATATTTTCCAATAAACCCTTTATAGCATAAAAAAAAACATGTCAATGGTTAAAATTTCACATAAAAAAACCACAGATAAAACATGTTTAATTGTTTATGTACATTTCTCGATTTTCAAATACATTGTACCAAAAGGAAATTAACGAGATACTATGCGGCAAAAACAATAACCTATTCAGGGTTGTGACTTATTAATTTTATGCTTCAAATTTAATTAGTACATTCAGCATTGGCTTCTTTTACTATACATTACATGCTTAAAGACATTACAAATTTATATACTCTGGCAAACAACAATCTACTGATAAATCCAACAAAATAGAGTTAATATTTACAGAGTTCTCGTGGCGTAGGTAACTAATGCACACTTGAATATGTAACCTTAATTATTCTGGTAGTTTGAAAGACCTGCAATTTGCGTCGAGACTGTGGAGCTCTTAACTCTCACAATTCAAGATATTAATTTTTGTAGTGTATAATAATGCATGTCTATTTCATTGTTTTTACGCTATTGTAGCCATTTTATGACCATTTAATCATTTTGATTGCACATGGGATATCTTGAAAGGTATATAAATACCCGTTTGTTCTCATACTGTGAGGGACTTGATGTCATCAACATCCAAGTCTTGCTGGTAAAGTGTCGTAAAGAATACGGACGTTGTGCGTACGTAGGACAGCTTTGCCACTGTTGAGAATCAACATCGATTAGTGACTACTGAAAACTAGTTGTAGAAGACATACAGGCTGTTCGTTACATTTGGCAGTGACTACATGGTTCAAACGAGCCCAGTCAGAATCGGATCTTTGAACTCCAGTCGCTGAAACTACACGTTTCTGGATGCGCACGCAGTCTTGCACCATTTCCAGATGTTGTAGATGAGGGATGACACTAGTATGACAACAACCAACACGGCACGAACCAATCAGCGTCCTGCAGGCGCTCTAAAAAATATCCAGTCACCAATTAAAGCGAAATACTTATAGATTTTCGTATTCTTACATCAAATCTGTGTAAAAATATTGTATCTTCAGAAACTAAAGCTTCACCACTAATTATTTGAATATCCTATCAAGAAGACAAACACCAAACATTAAAAAAATAAGTCTACGACGAGGCTCGAACTTCATGTTCGACAATCGCAGCCAACGTTCTTCGGTTTGAATATTCGAGGCTAGCCGTACTGAAGCAAGTCATGGAGCATTTTAACGCTACGTAGTGATACCCGTGTTATCAAAACTATCGATCAAAAGTGTTACGAACGCTTAATTATTTGTTATAATTTTATCAATGTCAATGCACACGGTGTATATGGTCACCGTATACTGATGAAATACAACTTCGTTACTTTTATAATGAATGGATGGGCACCGCATACTTATGGACAAAAAACATAGTGCAGGGCAAGAAAATGTTGATTCTCCGGGTTTTCATCATTATATGACAATAATTTGAGTTCTACGGAACACAGTGGATATCGCTACTAAATATTCTTACAACATATTTTCCAGAAATTCGTCCGTCGTCATAAACGAAGTGAAAAAGTGTCCATGTCTTTTTATTCATGAATTGAATTTTCATATATATATATATTCAGATTTCTCGTCCATTTTGGCTATAATTCGTATGATACAAGCTCATTTCAGTTTCTGTGATCTTATCACTTTGTTTTTGGTGAAAAATACGTTTGGAACTATAAACTTTATATTGAAACTTAAGATTTAAATGCGAATTATGCATATCATTCAATACAGGTACTTGTTTTTTTACCTAGATCTTCACAATGCTATCACTATTTTACTATAATTGAACGTTTAAATGTGTGGCTTAAATCATATTTTGTTCTGTGCAACTTGTGATTTTATCATAGAGTATATTGATTGTTAAATATCTGAATTTAGATACACATATATCGTGCCTGTTTAACGACTTTTTCCCGGAAGTATACTGTGCATTCCGAGTTTGTTTCAGCGGTACTGTGCATTCCGAGTTTGTTTCAGCGGTACTGTGCATTCCGAGTTTGTTTCAGCGGTACTGTGCATTCCGAGTTTGTTTCAGCGGTACTGTGCAATACGAGTTTGTTTCAGCGGTACTGTGCATTCCGAGTTTGTTTCAGCGGTACTGTGCATTCCGAGTTTGTTTCAGCGGTACTGTGCATTCCGAGTTTGTTTCAGCGGTATGACCATATGCACCGTGATTCTTGTTTATTAATAAAAACGACACATTATTTCCAGTACAGTTTTGTGTTGTCAGTGTTCTTCATGTGCTTTTTTATATGACATACTTATTTTTAGAATCGGTTCCGAAAATGGAAATTGTCAACATGCCAACTTGTGAGTAAATAATTATAGTTTGTACTATTCATATATCTTGACTGACAGGTCAGAACAACATGAATTATTTGATGAAAAACACGTAAGGGAAGAAATTGCGCAATAATTTCTCAATGTGTGTTTTATTCCGACAACAAATCTGACGTACTTTCGAAAATGTCAGTTGAAGTATAATATGCAGTTCCCGGTTTATATTAGTATTTATTAGTAGTTTCTTACATCTTAATTGTTAATTATATGTTTTCAGGCTATTTATATCAATTTGAAATGCTTGGATGTAGCCATGTGCTATCTTAATATATACACGTCTAATAAGTTATAAACTGTCAGCAGTTAACAGAAACCGCGACAGGCGAGACGTAATAAGAATATTATTAACTCTAATATCGTAAAGAAATCACCTACCTTTTGCTTCTTCGTTGTAAATATCCTTAAATTATGTATGTCCCTGAAAGGAAAAGCAGAGTGAAAACAAGTTTACTCACAATAATGCTAAGATAAATCACAAGTATAAATATTATAGTGATGAAAACATGTATCAAATTGTAATCGCTACGCGTGGTAATTAAAATATGATTACTGATACTTAACCAATAAAGCCTTCAAATCGCGTATGTTTTAAATTTCATTATGTCCAATGGTAAAAAAGTCCAAGACCAACTTTCGTTCCTTTTTTTTCGCTCGATCAAAATACGAGTTAGACTGTTTTTCGCTCGATCAGTTAGACTGTCTGTCTGTCTGTCTGTCGGTCGGTCGGTCGGTCGGTCGGTCGGTCGGTCGGTCGGTCGGTCGGTCGGTCCGTCCGTCCGTCCGTCCGTCCGTCCGTCCGTCCGTCCGTCCGTCCGTCCGTCCGTCAGTCAGTCAGTCAGTCAGTCAGTCAGTCAGTTAGTTAATAATTTTTTAGTTTTTTATATTTCAGAAGAAAACTTAAGTAACTTTCGTTTAAAAAAAAATTGCTTTTATTAATAAGCCAGTGGCTGTCTGGATATGCACACGGTGTTTCTGTCTCAAATTCTAATCGAGTTCTGTCAGAATATCTAGCTTCTGTAACATTTATTCTTAACTTTACAATCTACATCATAAAGGGGATCCCAATTATTTATTTATTAATGATGCGTACCAGTTATTGTATTTGATTATATCAGCAAACGCATGTTGCCTGTCTGTGATGATGGTTTTATTTTTACCATCGCAAATGACGTGGTGTATTCGTAGTGTCATGCTGTCTGTTTTTCGGTTTGTATGAGAGTAAGGCGCTAGTTTTTTTTTCTTAGTTCTCGGATCCGCCGACCCGATTTTTTTCCAAAAGCAAAAATAATAATAATAATAATTAATGTAAAAATGACCTTGTAAAAGGGTTTCAACCTGTTACAAGGAATGCAAAAATAAAACGCTGAAGAAATGACTAAATTGTATATAACCTGCACTGTGACTGTATATCGCTGTATGATTCACATGATCTGCTCTCTGGTATTTTATACATCATGCAACACTTAAAGTCAGAAGAAAATATTCAGTAAAACAAATCTTAGAATCATTGTATTAAATACACATTTATAGTTTTATATCCATAATATAATTAACACATTTTATTAATGTATCTTGAGTTTTAGTAAGATATATTCAGTTACTTTTCACTTTATTGAACATGCTGTTATACATATAATATGGCCAGTGTCCAACGATATCTGACGTACTGTGTTTAAGTGTGAAGATATTTTAACAATAGTTTTTATATGATAAACGCTTCTTTTTAATGTTACTATTATTGGTATTTATGTCATGGTTATCATGCAGTAATTAAGTTAATGTTGTGTAATATGATTTGTGTAAGTCATAATGCATAAAGATTGTAATATCACTGCCCATTTCCATTTGTGAAATTCTAGTTATTTACTCAATTCTGTGTTGTTTTTTATTATTTTTATTTTTTCCCACCTCCAAACGGACACTTTTCCAAAATTGTCCGAGAACCAAGCAATACAAAAACTCTGGCCTAAGCAACTTTATGCCAATAGTTTAGGTTGTATGATATTTGGAAGGAAATGGGCCAATGAACAAATACTTAGATTCTTACTGGTGTACAGGATGACCATATGGACCTATTTATCTTTTAAAGGAGTATTTATTATTGGGTGACAGGGCAAGAGAGGTACCAATTTAATTATAATAACCTTTCTTGACGGAGTTCTGCACTCACCAATGGGCGTTTTAGTTATTCTTATCTCCATAATCATCAAAATATAATTCAGGGAAGCATATAGTAGAAACGTTATCTTGAATGTATCCATTCGTCCGTATGTATTTGTGTCCGGTCTATTTCTCTTTTTTATGTAAATTGATTTTTTATTATTTCTCCAAACATCGTGTATAGTGCACCTTTCTTGTACTTCGGAATATTGTTCAGTTACAACGAATCAGAATGAAATAAAACTGGCTCGGAAGTGGACATTGGGTAAAACTGCAAAGGGCAAAAGCTGGTTCTACATTTATAGAGATTATGACTTTTGTTTAATTGTGCGAAGGGAAATGTTTCGTAGTCCTTTGTTTTGTTTCATGCGTACTTTTAGACTTTTGGAGGAAGCCAACGGTGTTTTGAGAGTGTAATTTCCAGAACCTGTACCTCGGTAACTACTTATTTTCTCTGCAAGCAACTAGAATGGTAAATCGAAACCAGGAATGGTTCTTCTTCAATGTAGCAACACTGCACGTCTGTTCCTACCTTTTTAAATTAATTTAAGACGTTGTGGCCATTTATATTATTTAGAATGTACACCGCAGTGTTGAAGTACTTCATCAACCAGATAGCTCTATGGCAATCACTGTATTAGTCAGAAACATAAACACATGCTTCGCATTTGAACAAACAAAACGTTACGCATATACTTCTTTAAATGCAGAAACGACTGTATTTCTTTATTATCAAAAATGCCCGTCGTTGTCATAATTTTATTAAAGGCGAAGCCAATATGTTCTTAATTCATTTCAGCACATGGGTGTTATGTTGGTAATGACCTTATTCATCGCCGTGATAATAATGGAGGCGTGTCGCACAGGCTAATCCAGGTCGACACTTTCTGGTTGTATGGTATTTTCTGTTCCGAAATTAATATAAAATCAGCGAACGTGTTATTATGTCTCCATAAATTAATAACTTTCTATCAATACATGCTACTTTATTATACAACGTCACAACATAACTGCGAAATTAAAGCCTTAGGCCAACATTTTTTTATCTTTTGTTTTACGGGAGCGCCGACCATAAATTTTGACCAAATCAAATAAAAATAAAAGTAACTTTTGTGAATTTTATTTATAATTTTCCCGCCGACTTTGTATTTTATTCGTAGCACAAAAAAAACTATGCCGAGAGCTAAAATATTTTGTACCATGTTCCAATAAAAATTACTATTTCCATTTCTATCCCGATGGAGACGAAACACTTTGAGTACGAATATAAATTAGGGAAAATTTACGGACTGGTTTATGTATAGAACACAGTTTATAACACAAACCATTAATTTTCAATGACCAATCTGGCACAGTCTGCCAAGTGCGTGGTTTCATCTCGGAAAATCTTTATCAAATTTGCGAAAACAACGCGCTGTTTGTCAGCATTCACTGTCTTATTAAAGATGATTGCTAGCAAGCTGTCGTAGAATCAGCGGACACAACTAATTAAAGGATTATCTTATTGATAAATGGAGTGTGAAATTTTGTGTCTAGAATATGTCAAATGGACTGGTTATCGGGTATGTACGTATTTCGGACAGTAAAGTAAAAGTGGATTGTTCTTGAGCTCAAACTTCAAATATAATATCCTGTTTTACCAGTTAGTTGTTTTTGATACATGTACATAATTGGTATATATTTTGTTCAGCCTTTTTATGTTAACCAGAGTGCAACAATTCATTATAGTATACTATTTACAAATTTTAGTCCATTAATATTTTGTGAAGCACTTGTAAATAGTATAACAGTGTATACATGTTGACATGAAAATTATATTTAAAGTTATTTAAGTTACTGCAATGAACAATAAACTAAAATGTTTAATACATTTAATATAGTGCACGTAATTTACATGTACACGTGCTATTGTTAATGCCATAATATTAATATAAAGCACAGTAAAATATATATCTATTAAAACAATAAAAACATTGAGGTAGGTTCCTCCAGTGGCCAGTGTTCCCCAAAATCAGGCATTTCGTGCTAATATTCCCTCTAAAAAGCCAGGCCCTTTCCCCCAAATCGGCAGAAAAAATCTGAAAATTTATCAAAAACAAAAGAGAATCCATTTCAATTCGCAAAATAGCATAGAACAACACAGTTTTTGACATCGTTACCGATTTATGTGAAAGAAATGTAATCATTTTGAGTGTCTTTGCCGAAGAAGCAGAGGTGTTCTCAGACATTCACTTTGACATTATGAAAAGCTTTGGGTAAGTTTGATGAAATAAATATTATTGATTAAAATGCCATACTTAAATTATATGCATTATTAAACTGTATAAATTGCCTAATGATTGCATCGGACCAGTTTAAAAATTGGTAATTTTTTATGGTAAACTTTTAGGCCATGTCAATTTAAAGTATGAATAAAGAAAACAGGTCGGGGAAACTACCAAATTTCAGTATTTAGTTAGTGAGCTCCAGATTATCCAGTAGTTACAAAAACAAGAAAATTGACAAGGTACTGGGTTCAACGAAAGTGCCAGCTAATTAATGTTTAAATTAAAATAATAAGTGTACAAACACAGAAATATGACAATACAATATGAAACAAAAGCAGTTGTCAAGTTAAAAATAATAAATGTTTGGATAAGTATGAAATAATGATTGTTTAATTCTGCTCAAAATCATAGTTAAGAGTTTTCAACTAATTTATTTTTACTAGTATGTCTTAAAAGTGCATGTTTTAGACCGTGACTGTAACAAATGTTTTATTTTATAAATAAAAAAAAAATAAAAAATTCATTTTTATTTTCATTTTTTTGTCGACTGGTGATACAAATACATATTATTTTTATTTTTATTTATCCCCCCACCCCCCCGACTCAATTAAAAAACAAAACATTCCCGTAAAACAAAAAATATAAAATTTTTGGCCTTACTGTTATAAAATAACAAAAACTTAACAGTACATATATACAAAATATATTGAAAACAAAATACGTAATAAGCACCAGATCTAATTGCATAAACGTTTAGTATATAATGCTAGTATTCAAAATGAGTAGTAAGCAAGAGATATAGCTAGAAAACACAATAAATACATTTACATAAAGCAAATACAAGGATATCAATGCTGTAAAGCAAACTACATGTTTCATAATATCAAAATATAGCTTTGAAACAGAGTAAAGATCACAGTGGGAAGCTGTCTTATATATAAACCGTCCCAATCCTAAAATACGATTTTATTACGTTGGCAGACCGTAGCTGTAATGCTGGGTGAAAGGTAAATGGCATAGTAACTGATTATCCGAAATTAACCAGTAGACGAACATAGATCGCTACGCCTTTCTGTTTGTCCAAGGTTGCTGGTCCAAGGATTTGAAGTAAATCGAATGGATTATTCAACCATGTGCTTTTATTTACAACTGCAATATAAACCCATTATTGGTCAACTCAATCCTTAGTGATCTACTGGTCGATTGCGAGAACTTTTACAAATAACTAATATAAACGTACATATAGCCTACATATTGATTTCATTTATATTGGTCTCAGCACGAATGCAAAGACATACCTAATACATGTAACTTGGGGAATATGTATATCGAAACAATTAATGGCACGTACATGAGCTAATTTTCAGTGCAAAGGTCATAGTGTAAAGATGCACATGAATGTTTCAATCTCAATAGTCAAAATTCGTTGGCGACTTTGGTGAACAGTTTAAATATCATACTGGTCCCCTGCAAAACTGACTACACGTGGCTGGAACGCAGGTGAGAGGTGTTGCATTGGTGCTCTTGGTTTCAATGGAGACCTCTCTAGTTGAGTCTTGTTTTCATCCATACAGACGTTAATCACGTACCGTGTATACGTCATTGTTCGACTGCAACAGCTAGAGCAAATCGTGGCGACGAACGATAAGGCTGTTTAGTGTATAACGGTGGTTAAATGATGACAGGACATAAGTGTCACCGATATGTATACGAGCAAGCATATGTACTTATTAGAAGAATTACTTAAAGAATACGTGGGCATGTTTATCTTTTGTTGATAATATGGGTTGCTTAATACTAAAAACCAAGAAGACAATCCGTTGATGGCCTTTGTCAGTACGAGTTTCAGACGACGCCAGACGGAACCGGATCTTGGAACTGCAGCCGCTGAAACTTCACGCTTCTGTGTATGTACACAGTCTTGAACCACCTCCAGATGTGGTAGATGAGGAAGGTCAGAAGGATGACAAGTGCAAACACGCCCACACCAATCATGAACGGGGTCCAGTCGTTCTCTTCCAGGCGCTCTGCAAAATGTATGAAAATATTAGAATCACCTATATATTACTTTGAAAAAATGATGAGCATTTTCCGCCACTTCAAATGTCAATATTTTATATATTTTACGTGAACAGAGTGACTTTAGTTGCCTGAAGTTTGTTGACGGTTAAAATGAGTTTGCATATAAATAATAATACAAATTGTGTTTACAAAATCAAAGGCGTTTATTTGTATACTTTTGTCTAAATTTGCTCATTAGTTTTACTATATTAAAAGTAGATCTCAATATATAAATGAAGACACATACCCTTAGTTTCCTTGCTCAGTATCTCAGGCCATGCATCCAACCTCTGAAATAAGTTAGGAATTAAGATCGCTGTCATACCACGTCTACCAAATAATGCAGATATAGCTGTATGGGTTATACGAATCTGTATGACAGTAAGTGACATGTTAATAAAAGAAAAAAAATTATTATACAAATAACGCACTGATATCCGAAATATGTACTGTTTTTTTCAATTAATAATTACTACCATACAGTGATAACAAAGAAACCGAAAGTACTTTTGTTTTATTAATTAATTGCACTTGCAAAGGGGTGATAACACAAATCTATATAAATGAAGGAATTAAAGGTAGAGTATGCGACGTATTCTTTTGCAAATCAATGTTTTGACAAACTGTATACTTTGATAGCATTTATTTTGACGTGTTATAAACATAAACGAAAGTACCTTCGTTTTGCACGCACTATTCGCATTTTATTAATAAAAATGTAAACATTTTATTGTTGAGTTTAGTGTGAAATTTACATAACTTACAAACACTGAACACAAAACATAAAAAAAAATACGCAGTCAAGACTTCATAAGAAAAACGTATGCTTAAATTAATTGCTTATTTGCCGTTTAAGAAATAGTATTTACTGGATATGTTTATCATTTATTCTAAGATCAGAGAGTTATTGCGCTAATTCATACCGAGAAACAACAATAACTTGACAATACCTTAACTCTATGTAGTTGTGAATCCATTTTCTTCAATAGCTGTTTGGAATTATGTGTATGCTTCCAATTCCCATCACTTTAATGTATGAATTACGCAGTTAAACACTATTTATACGTATTATGTCAATGCAACATCATTTCTAAAAATATATCTAAAACCACCGGTGTGTTGGGATCCCCTTAACCACCGGTGTGTTGGGATCCTAAAGTTATTCTCATTAGTCACTGTTAGTTTTGCTTTCTGTTATTCTATATTGCTAGTATATTTAATAACTATATTTAATATAAACAGCTTTGAAAACGAAATTGTAAGGACAAAATATGTGCCAAGGAAGGCTTTATTGTTGTCATAATAATCGCATTAATGCATGTGTACATGTTTGCCAATAAAAAGGTGTTTTTAAAAAACGTATACTTTGTAGTTAATTATTACTTTTTATGAAGATTCGGTGGATTAAAAAAGAATGTTCACCAATAGTGAATAAATTAATATACAAAGTTCGCGACAATTCTAAATATCGTACAGTGTTGTATTAGCGGAAAGTGACAAATACGTAAATATAAACATAGTTTTTATTTGTTTGTCATTTAAATTTCTATTTAAAAGTAGCCGTCTTTCTCATTACTCATGATAATAAACCCTATAATTATTATATATTCAAACAACAGTGTATGCCGCGGCCGTTTGGGAGGGTATCTCATTGCTTATATTCTGTAGACAAAGAACAAACTTAACTACCATAAACAACACAAAAAAGAAGTTCCGATTCTGAGCATAGTTAAAAGTAGTTCCAATTACAATTGAAAAAATATATGTCAAATCATTTTAGAATCTAAATAATTTTAGCGTTATCGTTGTTTATCGGCCAATAAACAACTCTTTGTCGTTCTGATGCGTGGTTATTAAACAACACGGGGAATGGCTATCGTGGTTTAATTCCTACACATCAGAACTCCAAACCGTTGTTTATAGGCCGAGAAACATCGATTAATCGAAAAATATTTCTAAAACGGGATATATTTGATATACAAAAGGACTTATTTTCTTACCTTTCTAAGATTACAACATGTTTATGTTCAGACATTTAGGTAACTTTTAACAAAATGAACAAGACGATAAGATGCGCTGCGCTACTGATATAAAGTTATGCGAACTTCTCCATTTTTCATGTACATGGTTTTGTTTCGGTATGCTTATCAACATTTCGTATTTTGCTAATGTTTCTTATTTCTATCATGGGCTCACGTGTTAGGACATACAACGATATTTTCTAAATTTTCAGTGTTTAGTTAGTGCATTGTGTATTTCTTTTCATAATGTCGATTACTGCTGCCCATTAAACCTTGTGGAGTTACTGTGGAGAAATTAAAGGTTACGCATGCGCAAATAAATTCCTTCTTTGTTACATATAAAATATTCAAAATTTGATCTCACTTTTCACCATAACCAAGCTATTTTCCAATATATCACCATACATTGCTGGAAAGAGGAGGACATAACCTTTTGAAAAAACAGCATGTCAAAAAATTATATGCGTTGTAACTCAAAATATTTACCTTAGAAAAAACACACCGGTTTTGACGGGCATGGAGGCTGCCATTTTGCGCATGAATACATGGGCCAAAAGTTATGAAGCTGGGAACCACTAGACATAAAAGTAGTGCAAAAAACAGCCTTTTTTCTTATTGCTTACATATATACCTTTAAAATGATACCAAAACATATCATTTAAACTGTATTTTACAAATTATATGCATCCTGCACTCAGCCACATGTGCTTATTATCTAACTGACAGCATGTAACCCTGAGGATGTGACTTCCGTTTTGGGGTAATTAGACCTTTAAGAGAACCCAACCCTTTCAAATTTGAATAAAAACCACAATTTTCATCAATCTGATCTATTTCGAGAAAGAACACGACGTCCTATTACACTGGTTTAAAGATTTATTGGAAAATAATAAAATTGAAAATGTCACATATAATGGTGTTTTGAGGCAAAAATTTAGACGGAAAAAAATGTACTTGGGTACGTCTGGAAAACATGATTTTAACTCAGGATTAAGCATAAATTTGAGTTTTAATAGGCATAGCAGATACAATATGTAAAGTCAGAAGTGAAAACAATCTTCATTGGCATTCTAAATGTTACAGAATAGGTTTTTAGTCAGTTTTGAACAATTTGTTTTTTTAAGTTTCTGCATTTTTGGGGGTAAAATCCATATAAATGTAGCATTTCAGATGCCATTTGACCCCAGAAAAGGGTTTGTTTACATAACAAAAATCTACAGATTTGACATCCTGTCACACAACAAAAAAAGAATTTGACCCCAAAATGTCAATGCCAGATATTAATTAACAGTCTTCTGTCACACCTGAACCTGTGGGTGAGGTCAGCCGCCTGCAATCTTCAATCTGTTCCAGGTACTCTCTGTTGAGTAATCTATGAAAATAAAAAGGTTTTCTGTGCATATTTACTCAATATTGTGATTACTAGTGTAACTTAGATACAATAAGTGTACATATACAATAGTTTACTAAGTTTTATTTACTGCTATAAGGCTAGTCGTTATGCCGGCTTCAGATTGTCGAGCTCATGTGCGAACAGTTCAGTTCTTAAACGGGTTTGAGAGTCCCAACAAGGGTTAAACTCTTGCTTTTCCTACTGGTGTTGATACGAAGAATGCCAGGCTGGTGAAAGCAAACATTAGATAGTAGAATGCATGACAATAATCATGTACTAACCTTAAAAGATACCGATGGTACGGACACGACTGTGTCAGCTTTACGGCCCCGCCCCAACGCTCCAGTGTAGTTGACAAGTAAAGTAGTTTTGATGAATCGTCACTTCACCCAGACTTGTATACCAAGGAGTTGATGGTTCCGGCTGAGGTCCTGGTTCTTTTCAACACTGCATTTATAAAACATACTCAAATTAAACCAAACTGTGATGGTGATTTAAATTTTGATGCCGCTATCTCCATTTGGTCGGATCTAGGTTGGCGTGAGCGGCTAAAGTGTTTTATGCATGCATTTCATGTATTTTTCAGCTGAAAGCCTGATTGAACTACAATAACAAAATAACGTATGAACTAAATAGGATCCGTTAACTTTGAAAATTAGGAAAATTGGTATTATTCAAAGTAGGCAGGTCGGACGGTCATCATGGCCAAAGCATCGGCCAGTGCGGACACGACCTTTGCGGGGCATTATTGTCAGTTACAGGTTCTTAAACTAAATATTCAGGATTACAACAAAAGGCGTTATGACATTAATGAGAGAATTGTTGAAACTAATGCAAATTAATGTCAAAATGAAACTGAAAAACAACGCGATGAACACAATGGGTCTCGGATTGCCACTCTGGAGGACATTTTGCTTTAATTTTCCCATATTTACCCCCCTAATGCCCCCTAGAGCAATCATCCCATAAAATACAGCCCTAAATGGGGTCAAGGTGGCATCTGTCAGTTATTCTTTCCAGTACAGTGTGTTTGTAAGAGTCCATTTTCAAAATCTTTGCAGACGACTAATATTAGTTGAAGTTCTTAAAGGTTACGCATGCGCAAATAAATTCCTTCTTTGTTACATATAAAATATTCAAAATTTGATCTCACTTTTCACCATAACCAAGCTACTTTCCAATATATCACCATACATTGTTGGAAAGAGGAGGACATAACCTTTTGAAAAAACAGCATGTCAAAAAAGTCTATGCGTTGTAACTCAAAATATTTACCTTAGAAAAAACACACCGGTTTTGACGGGCATGGAGGCTGCCATTTTGCGCATGAATACATGGGCCAAAAGTTATGAAGCTGGGAGCCACTAGACATAAAAGTAGTGCACAAAACAGCCTTTTTTCTTATTGCTTACATATATACCTTTAAAATGATACCAAAACATATCATTTAAACTGTATTTTACAAATTATATGCATCCTGCACTCAGCCACATGTGCTTATTATCTAACTGACAGCATGTAACCCTGAGGATGTGACTTCCGTTTTGGGGTAATTAGACCTAAATATTGATGACGTTATAAAAATGGTGGTTATCTGCATTGTAAAATGCAGGAGCGTAGCTAGCCTTATATTCATAAGGATTCATAATATTGTTTTGGGTACGCAGCCACCCCCAACCATACTCACCTATAGGTAATTTTGAAAAGTTTTTATAAGCAACTTATTCATGTCCAGGCGGGACACGAAAAAGCAGTTAATTTCAACAATTATAAGTGTTTCTCCGTGTTGTAAGCTCATCTGACAGGAGTGAAGCATGTACAACGAAGAAATCGTTTGAAACTAACCTTCTTACAAGAGGTTTAACTACGAAATTGCTCATTTTATTATTTTCGTGACGTCATTTCATGTTTTTTGTAATATTAAGTGTGTTTTCTTTCGTTAGATTTCAAAATAAACACAGAAAATGATATGATAAATAGAATACTAGATAAGTGTTGAATAAAGATAAGTTTGTTTGCTCGGCACGAAAACTCATGTTGTTTAATCCTCGCTAAATAAACTTATCTTTATTCAACACTAACCTAGTATTCTCTATGTTTGCATCAACAAATACAGTATTGAACGTTGTAAATGCCACAGGACGGGATATGTTTTGTGAAAATTCTTGCGTAAATACGCCACCTCGAGTTCTTTGTATATTTAGTGCGGAGTTGGGGGGGGGGTAACTTATTAAACGACCCGGAAATGGTTTTCATATACATGTACGCATTTCGTCAAGAGCAGTGTGTAAACATCGTCTGAATTTGTAAAAACAAAAGTGAATTCAGCCGCGTACTCGCGTATTATATAAGCAGCTACGAGCCTGAAATGTGTGAGTTATGAACACCGTGCCTCTGCATATAATAATTGATCTAGTCATTAAGAAGAAACTATCTAAAGCTATAACCAAGCCAATGATGGGCCTTTCCAGTTTTTGCAACTAACATTTTTAACTCTTTAACTTGTTAAAAACGGATTATTTTACAGTCTTCGAGCATCACAAACACTGCATAAGCTCTTCTGTGTTACTTGTGGTTGTGGATACATAGGATCTGATACGAGTTGTCATTTCATACCATAATTTATGTATTGTTCACATTATGGGAGACAACTAAGTCCGGACGAAACTAGTATGGCAAGAAGGGAATAACAAAAACCGTGTTGAGATTGATAAAGGGCATTTATTAAAAATGCCATAAAATATAATGTGTGCATTTTCAACCTAAAAATGCACTAGCAAAATGTACATACATATAAAACACAGCATATAAAACAATGTATGTACATAAATGTATCATAAACAAACATACAAAATCACAACACGTAAAGTTATAGTTATGGCCAGAATGCCATAATGGGCGAAAATAAACCGCCATGTCCTGTAAAGATTTATATATGAAAGTAAAGTGGTGGAGGTATGGGAGGAGGTGGTTTTTATGCGAAAAATAGGCGAGGCAACTGCCCACGCCAAAATAATATTGATAAGAATGTCCAAACGTTCTGATTGGTTTAACATATCACCTGACTAGTTTGTTTAATCTGATTGGCCAAGGATCAAAGATACAAGGTTACATACAACTAGGAACGAAAATCAATGTCAATCTGAAAATGACATAAAAAACTTTATGTGTGCATAAACTTGGTTTTATGTATTGTTCACATTATGGGAGACAACTAAGTCCGGACGAAACTAGTATGGCAAGAAGGGAATAACAAAAACCGTGTTGAGATTGATAAAGGGCATTTATTAAAAATGCCATAAAATATAATGTGTGCATTTTCAACCTAAAAATGCACTAAACTGGCAAAATGTACATACATATAAAACACAGCATATAAAACAATGTATGTACATAAATGTATCATAAACAAACATACAAAATCACAACACGTAAAGTTATAGTTATGGCCAGAATGCCATAATGGGCGAAAATAAACCGCCACAATGGGGAACCCATCCGCCCATTGAGAACGGACTGAGACTAGCACGGACTGAGACTAGCATATTATGAATGTTACATATAAAATAACCTTATGCAAAAGTTAATAATTATGCATACATATTAAACGTAACGGAGTGAGACTGGCCAATACATTTCTGTACACACAAATGTAAAGTAGTATAGAAGGGATAACTATGGAGCTGCTGCCTTAAACCGTCAGCTCAGTGTGAAGTGAAGAAGTATATAGACGTGATAAATGCAAAGCGGCTGCCTTAAACCGCCGGCTTTGTGCAAGGTGCAGTTTGAAATTGTTAGGAAAGGAGCTGCTGCCTTAAACCGTCAGCCCCAAACCTGACAAACTGAAGCAACCTGACTTATATAGGTAGTGCACGAGGACGAATGTATTTTAAGTATGCCTGTGACTTCCAACGACCCAATTGTTGAATGTTTGATGGGGAAAGATGGTTGTTGTGTGCATGAGTTGCACCCCCAATACGAAAAGAGTGACTTGTGAAGTGAACAGGGTCAAGGTTTGATGCTATGACACACCTGTGTAATAGAGACCTGAAGAATGAGGTTGAAACAGCCTCACCGTTGTTTAAACGGAAAAGTGGGCCTGGGTACTCTGGGGTGATGCGTAAATAACGTAACAGAGCACGCACGGGGCATAGCTGTTTACATGTTTGCCGGGATAATGGTATAATTGATGTGCGACCCTGTGAATGTTTATAGTTACAAATGGTGACAGATACTCCCGATATAATCGAGCCCTGATAATTAAAGGAAATGTTCTTGCGCTGAATAACATTCATAAAGCCTGTGGCAGAAACAGCTAGTTCGCCTAAGCGAAACAAACCAAAGAATGCAAACAAAAACATAGAATGAATGAGAACCCGGGTGTACTTGTCGGTAACCAAAGTACGAAGGTGAGACAGAAGTAACTGTATGTGGTCTAGTGTAAACGAATGTCGCTTGTCCGCCGGTTTATTGCGTCTGATGCTATGAAGCAATTTTTTTATGACGAACGAGTCTGAAGGATTGGGCACACCCTTGAGTTTGTGAACATATGTGATGGCAGAAATATAGGAAGTAATAGTCGTTGCTTGTAACTGACGGGCATGACATATGGCAATAAACTGAGCCAAATGTTCCGTGGATACAGGCCATAAAGGCTCCGAAGGGTAGTGTGTCCAGTGAAAATTTTGGTAGTGCTGAAGAGCATTTTTATAACTCGACTTAGTGGATGGAGCAAGCGATGAATCCAAAAGATTGTAAACCAGTTGATTCAGTTGAGCTGTAGAAGATGCTCCGGGATGGGTGTGGGAACCTTGTCCATGTGAGGAGCAGAGGCTTGAAATTTTTCTATCTGTGAACGAGAAAGAAGGTCGGGTAAAACATTTTGTCGACCGGGAATATGTTCGGCATTTATAAGTATGTTAAATGTCATGCTTGCCAAAACCAAGCGACGTACAAGAGACATTATACTAGGTACTTTGCAAGTTTGACGATTTATAATATGCACCACTGCTGCGTTGTCTGTGTGCAGGATAATGCAATTGTCACGTAATTGTCCACCCCATATTTCCATTGCTAAAACAATAGGGAAGAGTTCCTTGAATGTGATGTCATATGGTAACCAATGGTCAGACCATGTACCCGAAAACCAATGAGATTTAAACACAGCCCCAAACCCAAGTGATCCAGATGCATCAGTGTGCAGGTGCAATGTGTCTGACGACAACCAACGGTGCTGCCTTAAAAGATTTTTTCCATTAAAATGTTCAACAAAAAGCTGCCAGGCACGTAAATCTTTTCGGCTTTCCATATTGAGTGTAATGTAGTGTGTAGGGTGTGTAACCTTTTTGGTAAGATCTGTGAGGCGACGGAGGAAACTGCGACCTGGAGTTACCACCTGGCAGCAAAAATTTAGTAATCCTAAGAGAGATTGTAAGTCCTTCAGAGTGACTTTTCTAGACCTAGCAGTGTGTGCGAGAAGTTCCCTGAGTTTAATTAGCTTGTCATCAGGGAGGCGAGCTTCCATTTTCAGAGAGTCTAATTCTAAACCCATGAAAATTATGATGTGGCATTTTCAGTTTTCTCAGACTTAATGGGAACTCCAATGTTATTGCAGAAATCCAGAAATTTTTGTAAATTGGATTGGCAGATAGAAGAGTTAGCGGGACCCAGAAAAAGGAAATCATCAAGGATATGTAACATGTGTTTAATTCCTAGATAGTTTTGAGATATATACTGGAGACCCGAGCTAAATCTTTCAAAAATAGCGCAAGAGGAAGATGCTCCCATAGGCAGGCACTTGTCATAATAAAATTTATCCTGGAATGTAAAACCTAAAAGGTGGTAATCGGCCGGATTGATCGGGATAAGACGGAAAGCAGAATCAATGTCAGTTTTGCTGAAAAGTGAGCCCTGGCCTAGAATCAAAAGGTGGTCTACAGCATCATCAAAGGAAGAGTAAGTAACTGTGGCCAGGGACGGTTCAATAAAATCATTTATAGAATTACCTTTAGGGTAACTGAGGTGATGGATTAAGCGGTATTGGCCCTGTGTTTTCTTGGGAACCAGACCTATGGGACTGACATGTAGATTTGCAAAAGGGGGTGTTTGGAATGGTCCCGCTATACGACCATTGTGAAGTTCATGATCTAGTTTTTGGGACACTAAAAGAGGGTATTCGTTAGTTGCCACCCGAGGGCCCAAATAACCCAGATCAAAACCATTTGAAAAACCGTTGACGAGGTAGGTTGACCAGCAATAGCCTGCAAGATATGGTGCTAAGGATGAGATTTGAATGGGTGTGACCACGTTACTTGGAAGGCTTCGGACCTGTTGGTTTTTGTTTGGTATTGAGGGACTGAGCGGCCTGTTCCTGGCTGGAGAAGGTGCAGTTGAAGGCAGTGTGGGACCCACGACAGAAACCGCAGACATGAGGGTGGGAGCAGTTGGGAGCCCGACAGTTGGTGGGCTTGTTATAGGTCCAGCAGGTGTTGTCCAAGAAGCGTTTGTAACGGTTGGGAGAAGAGAAAGGTCTGACTGAGGGGCGTTGGGGACGAAAAGACTGGGGACCAGTTGCAGAGGTTGAAGCCATTAACCAAAATTCTGTGTGAATTCTGTCCCAAGGCAGAGGGACAGAAGACCGAAGCATCCTAAACTGCGAATCGTATTGGAGGAAAGCAGGCCCAGGACGGCGATTCGCTAAGTCGCGAACAATCTCCATGTATTTCAAAAGCTGTTGAGTTTCTGCAGGGTACTTGTATGTGTAGATAGAGGTGAAGCGGATGAAGGCAGAGGTCCACGCTTCGACAGACGTTAGTTTGAAAGAGCGAGAAGAAGGTGCAATAGAGATATTGGAGTGCTTATCCATTTGAAGGGTGTACTGAGGTGGCTGTGCAGAAGAGTTAGAAGGAAGCAGAGATGACAGATCGATGTATTTTCCTTTCCAAATGTCGGTGCAAACCGATTTCTTAATTTGGGCGATAATCGGCGTGCTGATGGGCTCCGTGAACAGGACGTTGTTACCTGGCATCAAATTAAACTCATGTTGATTGAGAAGCCCCTGGAAGGATGTTGGGGGGCTGTCTTCGTCATCGGAGGACGAGTCATCGAGAAAGAGTGGAGGCACTGGCTGTGGAAAGGCCTGGACAGTATGTGGTCGAGTTGGAAATGCATCAGGGAGCGGTGCCAGCGGAGGTGCAGATAGCACTGGTTCCGTCATCGAAATGGTAGCCGCAGCATTGCTGTGAGTGGTTACGACAAACTGGGCTGCATCCAGCGTGGGTCAAGTGACCTCAGGTGTAGAAGGGCCGTCTCTGGAGGAGCGGGATTTCTGCAGGGTGGATTGAGCCTGGCAGCAATCGCAAGATTGGTTGGTAGCCGACCGCTTGGTCCTTTTCGTTGTGCGTTTCATCTGAAAAACATGTATATATGAAGAATCTAAGCCAAAATTAATACATAAATAGCTGGAAAAAAAAAAAAAAAAAAAAAAAGACAATAATACCCACACTTAAGTGATTAGAAAAAATAAATTGGCATGGAACTTGTATGGTCAGCATGCCTAAGTATCAATGTAAAATAATACAAATTACATAATAGCTCAAGACCGGCAATAAACCTGTGACTGAAATAAATAGGCACCAAGGTGAGCTGATCCGAACTATAATACGTAAGATGCATGGCATGAGGTCGTTAACCCAAGCATGCTTTACTGAAATAAAAGTGACCAGAATTTCGCAATTAAAACTGGCGTAACATATAACATAACGCCGACACAAAATCAGGCCAAGATTATTATTTATTTATTATTATTATTATTTTTTTTTTTTTTGTTTAATTAAGCGGCGTGAGTCTGTTAACTAAATCACGCAATACTGGCATGAAGATGACCATCAAATCATCCAAAAGAAAAATAATAAAAATGGCGTGAGACTATTAACTAAATCACGCAAAAAACCTTGGTAAAAAGGCTGCCATTAGAGATCATGCCTTACCGAAGTAGGAAAAAAAGGGCGTGAGTCCTTTAACTAAATCACGCATAACAATGGCATGGGGCTGTAAACTAAACCATGCCTACATAAAATAGAAAAATGGCGCGAGTCTCTTAACTAAATCACGCATAACAATGGCATGGGGCTGTAAACTAAACCATGCCTACATAAAATAGAAAAATGGCGTGAGTCTCGTTAACTAAATCACGCATAACATAACAGTAAAATGATGAATTACGGCCTATTGGTGCAGAAATAAAATAGCAAGACCGGCATAGTTAGTAACTATAAAATGCGTCGCATATGGTATAAGTGTTTACGGATCTATGCCGAAATAAAATAGTGGAGAAAGTCTTAACCACAAACAACGTATAAATGGAACAAATAAACTAGCACATTTATTTATCTATTATGTGTCATGTTATAACTACCACTTAATGAGGCTTAAGTAAATAGGAAATAATACCGGCATAAAACCGAATACGTAACACGCCAGATGTTAAAAATAAGCCTCATAGTGTATTGTTATAACTTATCTGTTAATTGGAGAGGAAAGTCTTCGAGACGGCGACGACTGCAGCTCTGATGTTGTGATACAACTTGCGTTGGCCTTGGTTGGAGAGGTGGCAACCATCTTCCGCAAAGTTGTTGCTTTTAGACAGAGTTGACCAAAAACCCTTTAAACGCCACAGGCACGCGCGGCCATCCGGCACAGCCTTAAGCCGACTTGTAAGTATTAGATTGAGATGGTCGACCCTACGATTAAACCATTCCAAGTCCACTGGGTATCTTGTAGTAACCTGTGGTATAGTACGATGTAAACTTTGGAGAACGATCACTTGGCGAACATTCAATTGAAGTAAGAGTGTCAACACCAGTTCCACTATTTTGTCAGCCACTGAAACAACATAGTTTGAGGCGTCGTAAAGATCGTGAGTACCAATGAGTAAAACTACTACATGCGGTTCAAAGTCCGAAACCACCGGCAGGTGTTCATATAACCGTTGAACGGTTGCGCCAGGAAATCCAGAGTATTGTACAAGCGGATGCCCAGTTAGATTGAAGTCAAATCGTAAGGAAGAATCCGAACGAATGAAATCCCGTAGTCTCTTCACAAATGAATGCCCGAACAATTGAATGTTACAATGCATGGGCGCCGCCATCTTGGAAACACTTGATGACGTAACACAAAGATACGCGAGTCGGTGCCGCGGCCACGCTAGCCAATTCCTTTGTTCTCTCGGAAAGTAAATAACTGACCACTGTGTTGTTAATTCACGCAGCAGAGCAACGTCGTAACCGTTGAAAAGAAATGAAAGAAGAACACTGATAGTATCACTAAACGGAAAGCGTAAAGCTTTACCTTAAAAAACGTATCAGTAGGCACAAAAATATCCGATTTTTATGCGAAAAATAGGCGAGGCAACTGCCCACGCCAAAATAATATTGATAAGAATGTCCAAACGTTCTGATTGGTTTAACATATCACCTGACTAGTTTGTTTAATCTGATTGGCCAAGGATCAAAGATACAAGGTTACATACAACTAGGAACGAAAATCAATGTCAATCTGAAAATGACATAAAAAACTTTATGTGTGCATAAACTTGGTTATATGCACTTTTAAACTAATTATGTTTACGATACTTGCTGTTCATTCCTTTTCTCAGATTTGATACTTTATATTGCTTTTATTTACATAAATATTTAAATATCTAGTAATAATATGTTACACATACATTGTGTCATTCGTTACAAATATACCATGTCATCACCCATGGTGTCAATTTGCATTGAAATATGTCTTTAATACCTTGTCTCTTAGCTTCAGATGCGGCTACAGGACCGTTTGCTAATAACAGTTGCGGCTATATTAAAGTTAAAAACCCGGTCCTAGCTTTTTATGGGAGGAATGTGACAATAACCTTCAAACCTCGTCAAACGCACATAAATAATACAGCTAAATTGATTGATAACGACAATAGATCGTTTGAATATGAGCCTCAGCGCCATGATCATGAAACGAACACGTTTACATTTATGCTGCTACACAATCGGAAAGATCGACCTTACAGATCTTTTTACGCTCAATATTATGGATGTTATTCTGGATTCATCAGTTATGAATTAAAAGGTTTGATATTGATTATGTACACACTCATTAAAATACTCGTGAGATAAGTGGTATAGTATTATATTAAAGTATTATATTGCTTTCGCTTGCGTCGAAGTTAGGTTACATTTTAAAATATGTAAGTAACGATGGAATTATCATCAGGTATTAATTAATTATTTTTTATATATAAATGTAATCATTTATTAATTGATTAATTTATTGTATTTATTTATTTACTCACTCACTCACTCACTCACCCACGAATCCACCCAAATGACCCACCCAAGACGAATCCATTCACCCACGAACCACGAATCCAAAACCCACTCAAAACTTACTCACTCATCCACCCACTCACTCACTCATTCACTCACTCATTATTTATTTATGTATTTATATATGTATTTATTTATTTATTTTCAGACCCTCCAACTCCAACTCTAGGACCAAGGAAGAATGTTGACGATTGCCATAATTGTTTAATATCTTCGATTGGAGAAAATATTGATGATAATAAAAACGGGGAACCAGTAATCAGTTGTTCAATAGCAGTTGATATTGAATGGCACGTAACTATCCTTATAAATAAAACAACACCTAATTTCAGACACCTGGTACTCGCGAGTTAATTTATGTCGATCTGGATCAAGAAGCTCTATTAGCAAAGCCGACCAAATCAAGGACGTCTGATACACTGGCAAGGCCCAGCAAGCCGACGGAGTACGTTGGCATTGACTTCGCGAAAACAGTAGCTGCTGAGGGGGTTGCGGATAAGGAAAACCAGGAGAAGACAGTTTGGACTTGAAACACGTCATCAACAAGATAATAATATCTATACCTTATGACAAAACATTGAAATGCTTTGGTAGAGATCGTCTATATAATAATCATGAGTGCTTATGTGTTCAAAATCATAACGATTGTTTCTACATTAATTTTCTTTTCTATCCACATTTAAAAACATAAGGGTTAAGAGAGCAAATGAATTTCTCCATTGTTTTCAGTGGGGCAACTGTTTAAATGTGTAGTATCTGTGTGTATATGTATGCAGTAGCATGAATACCGTGATACAAATGAAACGGAAACTGTTTGACTATAATATGAGAACAACTTGTTGAATTATATATTTAGTATTTGCAGTTTTTTTTATTCTTGTATTTCTAATTATTTGTTGTTTCCTTGTTGCGTTAGACATATATGTATGATTGTAATGTTCAAATGAAGGAAATGTTAGAAAACTACCGGTGTTCAAATGTTGTGCAAGAGAGTTTATTTGCAAATGTAGTTTATTTTGTATGTGTATGTCACATGTGTCAGCAACGTTCAGTATGGAGTACGATTAGGGTCTTTTATGTCTTTCTCAGCATCATGCTTAACGAAACGAGCATGATGTTTGTAAGATCCAGCATCATGCTCATTAAACGAGCATGATGCTCTTAAAGTCGAGCATCATGTTCGTAAGATTGCGCATCATGCTAGTCAACTCAATCGTGAGGCTCGTTCACAGAGCATTATGCTGGGTCAGGCAATAAAGACCCTCTTCGTGCGGCCTATCCCTGATTGAATAAGCGATAAGCGGGAACAAAATCTGATACTTTGATCCGACCGCGACTAAACAGTCTGATGCTCGTTTACTGTAGCATGACGCTCGAGGAATAAGCTCAATAGTAGGCTGTACGAAGAGGGTCTTTATTGGTTGACCCAGCATAATGCTCACTGATAAAGAGTCACGCGCGATCTTACGACCATGGTGCTCGATCTAAAGAGGATCATATTGAGCATAATGCTCGTTCAATGAGCATGATGCTCGATTTTACTTGGTTTTTAAGCATGATGCTGAGTCAGACATTTAAGACCGTAATCGTACTCCATAGTTCAGGTCAAGTACATTACAAGCAATTTCACAATTATCTGTAAAGCAATTGTTTTTCGTTTTGCTTTTTTTAAAGGGCTGTAACACCAAACGTTTTTTTGTTTCTAGTCAACTTGTCAAAGTAGAATCTCTAGACCTTATGATTTATATGACTAAACATATTTAAATAATTATTTTCATACAGATGAACAGTACTATAAAATGAATCTTAATTTATTTATGTTTGTGACTTTTGTACACGTAAATTATAACAATTTGTTTACATTATCTTTTAAATATTAAAAAGGTTTAAATGCTTTAAAAATGGAAATAAGGTAGCTTAACGTTTTACAAGACACCGTCCTTTTAAATCGTACTTTCCAAATTTACACAACTGGTGGACACATTTTATGGAATTACATGAACAAAGAAACAGAAAGTTGCTGACGATTATGTTATACGTATAGAATATTTATAATATTATTTTGTTTGTATTTGTTTTATTGTCTTTTATTTCTTATTGATTAAATTTATTTATTATTGTCTTGCTGCTGTATACATAAAAATAACATATGTTACAATAGTTAGGAAAAGCCTGCAATCAACAACTGTTAAATTTGTTGTTTTTTTCGAACGGTTGTAGTGCGCAAACATCGTTTATATCTTTGTGCTTCAGTTTGTAAAACACAAAGTTTACAATTCAAGTACCAACATTAAAGTTAATTGTGTAGAACTTTTAAAGGGGCGTACCAACTAGCATTTCAATCCAGTCATCTCTGCATCTGGAAAGGAGTCAGGAAATATTATATGGCATATAAAACAGTAATTTTTGTTATATTATTTTCTTGGAAATAATGAGACATTATAATAAGGCCAAAAAATAAATGGTTGGTTTCCGCTTACTTCTCCAAAACAAATTCGGATGGGAGGTAAACAATAAACTTTTTTTTTTTTAGCTTTTTGCTTTCTTCGCCGCATATTCACCACATGGTTTAAGTATATTTGACTGTATGTAAAATATTAAAACGCCTCCAAACAAAGAAACTGTACCTTAACTATAAATAAGGTCATAGAAAAAGAGATTTCTGGCAAGAAACCTATAATATAGGCGAAAACTGCTCTTTTTTCCCGAAATTCAGTCAAAGTTAATGGTTTAGAGGCGGCGAAAAAAAATATGGGGGGGGGGGGGAGGGTCGGATAAGCGGAAACCAACAACTTTTTTACGCCTAACACAAAGGGACTTAATGCAGGTATCTTGAGCAAATTTGTAATTAGTACTTGTTCATGTTGTTTGTTTCTTTTTACGTATCTCAGTTATTCTATACCCGGACCAAAACTTATTTACAGGTCAAAATACAAGGGGAATGCTTTCACATTGGTTTGTTAATTATCATAGCAATTTGTTTCAAATTTTTTTTTTTTTTAAATGTTTGACATTTTGTACTACTGTTGCGGAATAACTTGTTTAGAATACTCTTAATGTTTTGTTTAAGTGGTAATATTTTCCGTTCTTATGTATATTTCTTTTATTATAAATGTACATGCCAACAAGCATCTTGAATATACCACTTCACTCTCTGATGCTTCAGTTTTTAGAAACCTCTTTTGAAACAAAGAACTGTGTTGTTTAAATTGCCTTTACGATTGTTCTTGCATTGCAACTAAGTAAATCTCGAGCATGCAAAACATATAAATGTTACTTTTAGATGGAACTAGAAAAGAACATTTTAATCAGCATTTTTGTTTCAAACATTTTGAGCATTGAAATGTTAAAATTTGCATAAGCTCGGCTTCCATTAAATTGTGCTTGTTATATTGTATATTACTGCAATATCGATGCTTTTTTTTGCATTGCAGCTGTTTTTGTTTCAAAGTCTACCCTTATATCATGAAAATGCAGAATGCGGAGCCTCATGTAAGTGTTAATCGTTTTTATACAAACTAAGCATGAGTAATTTATTACAAACAATATTCAACTGGGGCCATATCCATTAAGGGAAAACTTCAAATGCATTTTCAAAGAATTAATAGTTTACATCTGAAATATGGTAAATAAGAAGCCCCTGTTGATTCTTTACGAGTTTAAAACAATTAAAGACAAAATAAACCTGATATAAACCGGACAAAGCCTTAAGGCATTTTATGATTTTAAGAAATTTACATAAGTTTAGACTAAGGAGCTTTGTGGATATGGGCCCTGGTCTATTGTGATATTGTGCTATCACTTGAACTTCTTGTTAAGAAGAAACAACGCAATCAGGTCATGGTAATGAAGTTTATTTCTGAAGTACATGAATCTACATCAACAATTACAAACATCAACAGCAGCACGAGTGCACAATGAAGTCATCAAGACATTAACGATTCGAGGCATGTCGAGGGAAAACCAGGCTTAATGCACGTGCGTAAAGTGTCGTCCCATGACAACACTTTCCGCCTTCAATGGATTTATGTTTAGAAGAGACTACCTCGAAACAGAAAATACCATAAAAGCAGAGTGTCGTCCTGGATTAGCCTTTGCAGACTGCACAGGCTAATCTGGGTAGACAATTTACGCACATGCATAAAGCCCGGTTTTCGATTGACACGCCTCATTCAAAGTCAAGAGTTTAAGGAAGCTTTTAAGCATGAAGAGTCATTGTTCAGTTTGAGTACTGAAAATCCACGTGCTTGGAGTGTTTGGGGGGGGGGGGGGGATTCCCGATATGTGCGTTTTAGTTTAAACGCCATGAGAAGAAATTCAAGGCTAACCAAAAATATAAACTGGGAAATTGTGTTAAACATAAAATATATTTCCCTTTAACAAAACAACTTAAATATAACTTTAATTATATTTTCCTTTTCCTTAAACGTAAAATGCACAATACCATATGTTGTAAACATTTAAGTAAATACTAAAGTTCAATTAAATGCTGTTTGCTTACTGCATCAAATTTGTTATTTTTGTTGGTTTGTCCATAGTATTACAATCGTCTATCACTGCTATATTATTCACGAAAAATTGAAGATTTAGTGCTAGAAATGTGTTGTATGTGTTTTTTTATTATTTTACTATTGTTTTGCAACATTTATACTTTTCTTACATTGTTATCATTGATCAAACTTCAACAAAGGCTCTTATAAATATTGGCTTTTTGTAATTTTGAGCATGCACCAATCACCAGTGCTTTACCATAAAATGCATGCATTACATCCTTGTTTCATTATCAACGGAGAACAGTAAAGAGTTGAAACTAATTGTTATAAGTAGGCTACAAGTGTTTGTTGAAGTATGCAATTAACAGCACGTTGTCATTCACTACATACCTAAGTGGTCCAGATATGTAGTCATACTAAATGTCTATAATTTTGTTAACCAAGTATTCAGTTAGAATAAAGGGCGTTTGCATGTATTTAAGTGGTGTTTGTGTTATTATTTACTCCCCTATAACTGGTTTCAAGCAAGTTTGATATAAGTTCATAAATTAAAAAACAAACAACCAGAGAAACAAGCAGTAATGATGATTAAGATATCATAAACAAATATGAACTTACGGATTAAGACATAAAAAAAACATAGAAACTATATCAATCATATATAATATATATATATATATATATATATATATATATAGTAGCTTTCATATCTTTGTTAAATTAACAATAAACTACACACAAATCATTTAAGGTACATCATATAAACAAAAAATTATCGAATCAAATGTTCATACAACAATAGGGTGCAGATGACTGTCCTAATATATTTAAAATCCAATATAATCAATGTATACATTTTAACATTTTTTATTTTGAAATTATCTATTGAAATCAAAAGTATTAATTATTTTAAAGTTGCATGCATGTATTTTGTAGTTGCTGTACTTCTATATCTTTAAAAAATGTAAGAAATAAAAAAAGAAATCATGTACAGTTTTATAAAAAAAAAATATCATGTCAAACAAAGGTCATGTTTGTGCCCATATTGTACACCAAAATCACGAAAGACTGCAAAAGACATACACTGTATTAATAAACACAAATCACATTTTGGGAAATTCCCTGCATAAGTTAACTCCCTTTGTACATCTCTACCACCATCCACAGTTCCCTCCCTTTGAAAAACAATCATCAAATATCACAGATATTTTAGGAAAATAACAATAAAACTAATATATCATAAAAAGCTTAACGATTATGTAACATAAAAACTAAAGCAATAAAATATTATTGTTTACAAACACATTAAAGTAAACGTGTATAAATACACATCTTGTTCTAATGTAACTGGTAAATGAATCATACAATGTTGTTTAGCTGAATGATAATAAATAAAAATTAAAATAAACACAATAGCATACTGAAGCTACACTATCGCACGGAAAAGATATGAGGCGTGTTGTGGGAAAGTCTGGCTAAATGCATGTGCGTTAAGTGTCATCTAGGATTAGCCTGTGCATTCCGCATAGTCTAATCCGGGATGACACTTTCCACCTACAGTAAATTTATGTTTAGAAGAGTTCCTTGAAACATAAAATACCACATAAGTGGAAAGTGTCATCCCAGATTAGCCTGTGCGGACTGCACAGGCTAATCCAGGATGACACTTTACTAACATGCATTAAGCCCGGTTTTCCCATGACATGCCTCATACGTATATTCAATTTATCTCATAATGCTTACCAACAGTGAACCATAAGACTGTAAGAAAATTCTTCAAAGACTATAATAGGCAAACAGATACAAAATGTAGCAAATATTAGCTTTAAAATTATACAAAAAAAATATCCACATGCATTGATAAAAACTATCCAATATTTTAACAACCATTTTAAAGATTTTGTTTTAGTAAAAAAATAATGAACTAATTGTGTACACAGTTTCTGAAGATCAAGAAAAATCGAGATTTTACTCAAACAGAAAAGTACTGTATACTCTATACAGTGTGTATGCAATCAGATCAAATGTATCAAGTTTACTGGCCATTAATTACATGCGAAAATTTCGAAATTCTCCTCCAAACTGGATAATCATATCTCCTATTAAAATAAGACAGAAAAATGTTTTATAAAATAAATACTGCTAAAAACAATTATCAGAATAACCACGGTGATCTCCCCTGCAGATCTGATAATTCTGCTAATGACACACTACCCATACTGACATGTGACCAGGAAAATGGCAACATAGAAGTTATATTCAAATACATTAATTTCCTCGTAGATGACACAGAAAACCTTAAAAAAAAAGTACTTTGACATGTTAATATAATTACCAGTAATACTAGAAACTCCATAAATTCCAACAATTTTGATCTCTTTTAGGAACACAACTTTTTTACTTTGTTCTTTCTTTTTACATGTAAACAGTTGTTGTTTTTAACCTGAATATAAACATGATGACGTTAAAAATTTGATGTTATTTAACTAAACATATACAAAGCTTTACCAAATAAATGAAACTGACAAAAGAATTATCTGAACATTCTTCAGTATTTTGACTTCATACTTTTATAGACATTGGGCAAAACAATGATGTAAGGGAGACCACTGTGAAATTCCGAAGTTTAAAATAGCCAACAAATGAAATACAGACAATGTTACTAGTCTTATAATCCTTTTTAAGTAATTCGTTAAAAGCACTTTATTAATTTAGCACAACAATACAACATAGCAACATGAATGAAAACAATAAAACATAAGAACTGGATTAGTGTGCAGACACTTTCAGAAACTGTTGTCCATTGTGAAACAAAATCAAACAGGAATAAAATACTCCATATGTATTCTAAATCCAACCAAGAATACTCTTCAATTACTATATTTTCCCTTTAGATGAAGTTGTAAGAGTTTTTGGAAGAGAAAACAAAAGAGGATGCCAATATCTAAATAAATTGTATCTCTTATGCCAAGGTATGTTGTATATATAACTTGAACACATTGACCTGCATGACACTCATAAACTCTATAAACATAATCACATGCTTACACTAATATTTGTTCACGCACACATTTCGCATGTTTATTGATACCTTAACTGTATTTACAGTGGAATACGCTTAACATCCATTTAACTCGATTTCAGAACGAAAACTAATATATACCAGGTGTGTCGTGTATTTTCTGTTTCAAGGAAGTCTCTTCTAAACATAAATCCACTGTAGGCAGAAAGTGTCGTTCTGGATTAGCCTGTGCGGACTGCACAGGCTAATCCGGGACGACACTTTTCGCACATGCATTAAGACCGGTTTTCCCAAGACGTGCCTCATACATATATGGACTTGTAACACATTCATGAACAAAAGTCAGTGTCAGGTAAATGTGACCAAGCTATACATCTGGCAATACACATGTACATGTTGTGTAGCTAGTTTCTAGTGATGTAAGTACAATATTCACAGATGTAAATGTATTTCTATGTGGATATGCATTCCTATCTTAACCATGGAATATGTTTCGATGCAAAAAATAGTGTATATAAAGGAGCGAAATAACGCTACATACATAGAAATATACTATAAATACCATTTTGTTAATTATAAATCATCTGTTGAAATCGATAAAATCATAAAGCGTTTGGAACTCTAAAAGATGGAATAATTTGGAGTGTTACTGTAGTTTTTGTTAAAATTGTCGACAATACGTGAATCACTTACATAAATTAAAATACAGAGACTAATAAAGAAAATGGAATGGCCGATTGGTTACGGCAATAGCCTGTTGATCTTAAGGTCTGATGTTTAAACCCCAGTGGGAGCAACTAATTTTTCTTTTCTTTTTTTTTTAGTACTTTTCTTCATATTATGCTTGCGCTTTTAAGTTCCCATACTTACATCTGTCAAGTTAAGACATTTAATGGCATACTACAAAAAATTGTTCAAAACTCTGTGGACATGTCCCTTTAAAATGAAACAAAAAACTACCTATAACACAGATATCCTTTTTCAATGATTCTTCCAATTTCTTATTAACAGGTAAGGATTCCTTAAAATGATACCAAATTAATACATTAATAATTTATAAGCAAGAGTAATATGGAAAATGTACAATAATTGGTTAAAACCCTGTGGTCAATAACCACCATACTATACATATAGATTTGCATATCAAATAGTTTATAACAGAAAAAAGGTGATAATTACCATAAAGTACATATATAAAACAAGCTATTCAGGAAAAAAGGAAAAATAAATTATATATAAACTTTGCAACAACAATGTTAATATGGACGGAATGTAAATTTCAAGGACGCAATCTTTAACAATGTACATGCCCTGAAACAACAGCTTTGGTGTCGCGTTCATTTTAAAAAATCCAAAAATATGAACTCGGTTATCACACAATTGTTTTTTTTCGTCGTTAACAAAAAAGTTAACAGGTTGTATAACTAACAACAACAACAACAATCTGCCTAAGAATAGGAGCAACAAAAAAGTGCAACTCGATTTCGTAAATAAGCAGACGGGTCACTGATGCGCAGACAAAACAATCTTTCATAAGAATATGGTGCAGTTTCTGATGAAAAGTACCGTCTAAAACATGAATCAGCATTTCTGTGTATAAAAATAAATGTTCGATACGTTCCATTGCCAATAAAAGCATTAAATTAACTATTGAAAAACGTGTGCTAGAAAAACGAAACATCATTAACAACAAGATAAATTATATCTACAAATATACTCGTTAAATACTGACTATCTACTATCTACTAACTGTCATCAAAAAATACTTTAATGCTCATAAACACATACAACGGTTCAATAATATTCCACAGAGAAACTCATGATCACAAAATCTGCAACATTGTTTTTATTCTCTCATCCCGTTAAAGCACGCTTTTCCTTCATTTTCTGGTACGACTCGAGATTAAGTGCTGCTTGGGTCTCCAGTTCTTTCCGGAATGTTTTCCTGAGCTCATCAATCCTGGCGGCATCCATGCCGGACACGTCTCCCCCGCACAAAATCCACGGATGACACAGCACGTCGATAGCCGTGTAGCGCCGCTTTTTATCCACAATCAGAAGATGTTCAATAAGATCTTTAGCACCTGAAAATAGAAGAGTTAACGATAAATGCTGTTCTATTTAAGAAATAAATTTCAATTACTTGATGTTTATCGGTCAATAAACAACGGAGTTCTGATGCATAGGAATAAAACCACGAGGGCATTAGCCCAAGTTGTTTAATAACCACGCATCAGAACAACAAAGAGTTATTTATTGACCGATCAACAATGATAATGCCAAAATTTTTATTTCAATTCTAACATGTTTTGACATATATAATTGCAATTGTAATTAGAACTAATTTTTACTATGCTCTGCTCAGAATCATGACTATTTTTGCGTTGTTTATTGGGTAGTTTAACAATGATAACTTTGTTCTTTGCCTATAGAAAAATTAGAGTATCATGTTAGAATGTATCATGGGCACTACATTCAGGAACATAGACAATGAATGAAACTTCTTTTTCAACCTTTATTTTCAATTCACATGTTTTGATTTAATTTGTGTTTCCCATTCGATCGATACCAAAATTCTACCACCATACTTTATACTTTTGTTATCGTTTAAAAGGTCCAGTACAGCAAATTATAACTATCCTTCGGTACAAAAGGAAGTGTTAAAGATAAACGGAAATTAAATGTCATGTATATGAAAATACAACTCAACAATGGTTAAGATGGTTAAGCCAAGAAGGTAGCGATTACAAATAGCAACAAAACAAAAACTGATCCATGTTTTCATGAAAGTGCATAAAAGTTAACTTGTGTCTGGATTGAAAGAAAAATCAATACATTAAGTATTCAATAAGATTTTAAAAAAACATATCAAGTACATGAATTAAAACAGTCGAACGAGCAAAAAAATGTATGCAATTTAAAAGAATATTTTCTGCAGTCTTACTTGAGGAGATGTTGTCCCAGTAGGGACTCAGGAACTCGTATTCCCCGGCCTTGATGAACTCAAACAGTTCCGTCTGGTTGCGGTCAGGACTTCTGAACGGCGGGAACCCGCACAGCAGGATGTACGTGATCACACCCACTGCCCACATGTCCACCTCCAGACCGTACCCTGAATAACATCAGGCAATGTTTTGTGTTGTTATATAAGTTAGTTTTTACTTTAAACCTATTTTATTTAGCCTGTGTTGAAAACTAAAAGCTTTTTAAGACACTTTTGAGTCAGTTTCCTAAGTAGAACCAGTTTTGAGAAAGAAATTTGAATGCTCCACAAGTATGGATTAAACTCACAATCCACTTTATTTACACCACATTACACCACTGACTCATTAGAATGTATACTGAATACTTGAAAGAAATGAATGCAGGCTTGGACATTGTTGCTGTTTTTTGGCACATTGGCCAAATGTCCTCCTCAAGACGATAACCTGAACAGGCAAACAGTAGTCAATTGTTTACGTATGAATCAAATACTCAATCAGTTTCTTAAACTTAATTGAAACACTTCAAGAATATCATATGCTTGGAGTATTTCATTGCAAAATAGCTGTTAAAAAAAAAAAGCAGCAATGACTATCTTTCCCCAATGGCTCACAAATATAACTAGAGATGTGTCCGTAGGACATGGATGCCCCCACCTTCCGCTGGTTGTCACAAAACTCTGCTGATGCTGGAAAAAATGCACCAAAATACCCAGGTGCACAAGTTAACATGCTGATGAATATGTTTATAAAGTTTCATCAGTCTAGCAGTTATACTTCTTGAGTTACATGCGACACAAATCCAAAAATGTCATTTTTTGCTAAAAAAGGGCCCTAACTCCACTGATGGCGTAAACAACTGCACCAAAATACCCAGGTGCACAAGTTCACATGTTGATTAATATGTATATAAAGTTTCATCACTCTAACAATAATACTTTTTGAGTTACATGCGACACAAGTCTAAAAATGTTATTTTGGGCTAAAAAAAAGGCCATAATTGCACTGATTTCGGACAAAACTGCACCAAAATACCCAGGTGCACAAATTCACATGCGGATTACTATGTATATATAGTTTCATCACTCTAGCAGCAGTACTTTTTGAGTTACGCGCGATGCAAGTCCAAAAATGTCATTTTTTGCTAAAAAAGGGCCATAACTCAGCTGTCAGAAAAAACTGGACCAAAATACAAAGGTGCACAAGCCCCAATGCCAATGAATAAGCTTATTAAATTTCATAATTCTCGCACAAGGGCAAATCTATATGCCCCCCCCCCCCCTCTACAGTGGGGGCAAAAAAAACCCTTATCAAATGCATTTCTCTGCACCATCATAGGCGTATAGTACGTCTGATTTTTCTTAAAAACAAATGCATAAAAACTTTCTTTGTTTCGTCGTTTGTTTGCTAGATCTTTTCTTTGAAAACATATCTTTGCTAATATTAATCAGGACAACAGGTGATTATACTAAGCTTTGACCTGGGCCCAGATTTACCTTTCACCATGCTTAGACTTAAGACATATTAAGTTTATTTTTGAAACTGTTCAATTCTAAGAACCCTGTTTATTTGAATCTTACAATGTATTCACCAATGCTAATTTCAGACTTCTCTCGTCTCCAGTCTGAGTCCATTTTCCATTCCAAAGTCTAAGAATGGGTTGTCGAATACGGGCACAAACAATTTCAACATGACTTCAGTGACACTTCGCACACAGTGTATAACTTACCTATCTCTGAGAGGAATTCCGGGGCCACGTAGGTTGGTGTTCCGTTCACCGAATATTACTTACCTATCTCTGAGAGGATTTCTGGGGCCATGTAGGTTGGGGTTCTGCACACCCTGTATAACTTACTTATCGCGGAGAGGATTTGCGGGGCCATCTTAGTTGGTGCCCGTACACAGTGTATAATTTACCTATCTCAGAAAGGATTTCCAGGGCCATGTATGTTGGGGTTCCGCATATATTTATGTTTATAACTTACCGATCTCGGACAGGATTTCCGGAGGCACTTAAGTGTGTCCAGAACACAGTGTATAAACTAGCGTATCTCGAAGAGGCTTTCCGCGGCCACGTAAGTTGGTGTCCCGCACACTGTGTATAACTTACCTATCTCAGTGTATATGGCCTCCTTCACATCCATGGCTAGGCCGAAGTCTGCAAGCTTCAGTGATATGGTCATGTCCTTGTTACGGTACACCTGCGAGAAACAAAAAATGTGTGAACTGTCTGACTGGATCACAAAAGTAAACAAACTATATCAGAAGAAAACAAAACTGTGTAAATTGTGTGACTAGACCAGCGAGGTCTAGAAGAAGAATAATTGAAATACAACCGTTTGTTTCTATCAAATATAATATCATAATTACCAATGGTTTTATTTACTATTAAAATTTAATTCCATTTGTCACATTGATTGCCTTTGAAGGACATAAATTGGGGCATGTCGAGGGAAAACCGGGCTTAATGCATGTGCGTAAAGTGTCGTCCCGGATTAGCTTGTGTAGTCTGCAGAGGCTAATCCAGGATGGCACTTTCTGCTTTTCTGGTATTTTCTGTATCAAGGATGTCTCTTATAAACATAAATCCACTGTAGGGGGAAAGTGTCGTCCCGGATCAGCTGTGCAGACTGCACAGGCTGATTCAGGACGACTCTCTACTCACTTGCCAGTTTTTCCATGACATGCCTCAAATGTTTTCGTATGCTATATAGTATAAATATATGGTGCCCCCAAATTGACACTTGATAATAAAACAGGAAGATACACTGCATTAAAGTTGTACATGCAGTAGTTCAGGCAAGTGCCTTTGTTAGGTAAACTGATGGTCTGAAATCTTGAACACAAGTCACAAGTACACTGAGTGCAATACACTTCACAATAACAAATAAACAGTAATGCATGTTTTATTGCTGTTTGTTTTATTACCCCCCTTACATCAAATCTGCAGCATGATGAAGAAACACGTAAAAACAAATGAGTCGTATCGTGATAAAACCAGGCTTAATGCATGTGCATTAAGTGTCATTCCGCATTAGCCTGCACAAGCTAATCCGGGATGGCACTTTCCGCTTTTATGGGATTTTCTGTTTCAAGAAAGTGTCTTCTAAACATAAATCCACTGTAGGCGGAAAGTGCAATCCTGGATTAGCCTGTGTGGACTGCACAGGCTTATCCGGAATGACACTTTACATACATGCATTAAGCCCGGTTTTCCCACGACACGCCTCAAATGGATTGAAATAATTTTGAATGAATATTTTTAAATTCCATATTGGGGGGCTTCTGATATCTTTAATTATTAAAAAAACATATAATAGTTTGTTCTGTTGATATTTGTTTAAGAAGAACCAGTTTTTCCTGAAGCACATAAAAAGTAAACTATCTCTGGAAATTATAGATCATCTATATTTGGCAATTGTAATTAGTTGGCAAGTCAAAACCTACTTTCTTGAAATACAGGACATGTAAAATACATTTCAGGCAAGAACATTTGAAAAATTATATAGTTCGGCAAGTGAGATTAATGCAATCAGTATCAAACAAATAAATTAACAGCGAATCACTCAGGGCTACATACCAGTAACAGGGACTCAGTCAGGGCTACAAACCAGTAACAGTGACTTAGTCAGGGCTACAAACCAGTAACAGTGACTTAGTCAGGGCTACATACCAGTAACAGTGACTCAATCTGGGTTACATAACAGTAGCAGTGACTGAGTCAGGGCTACATACCAGTAACAGCGAATCAGACAGAGCTACATACCAGTAACAGTGACTCAATCTGGGTTACATAACAGTAGCAGTGACTGAGTCAGGGCTACATACCAGTAACAGCGAATCAGACAGAGCTACATACCAGTAACAGTGACTCAATCTGGGTTACATACCAGTAGCAGTGACTCAGTAAGGGCTACATACCAGTAAGTTTCCGGCTTCAGGTCCCTGTGTACAATGATGCGGGAGTGCAGGTACAGAGATCCTTCACCATGTGGGCGGAGTCCACCTCCCCAAACTTGACACTCTGGGTGATGGCATCAAACAAGTCTCCACCCTGCAGCATATGTACATCTTTAAAAGATAGTCACTTGGCTAAAAAAACAGTGTCAATGTCAAGATTAATAATCAGTAATTTTCCCTGTACAAATCTGAGTTTCGAGACAATTTTAAGATGTCATATATTTAGAGATTGTGAAAGATGCTCAAGTCCTTAGGGGGAAAATGTTAACAAAATTCATTAAAGGAGGCAAAAATCCTGGTGAAATGTTGTATTATGTGGGCAACTGCATGATGTCATTACATTAGGATAATTTCATGTGTTTGAAACAGATACAATGAAACAATCAGCTTGAAACTGGCAATTTCAAATTTTATTATTTGTATATGATATCATACACAGCTTTACCATAAGTTAATAATTATACAATTTAATCTACCTTTAAATGATTGGACATTTTTTCGATTTTGATAAACAATAAAAGCTTTCTATTTATAAGCAGTACACCCTTCTTTAATTGATGATTAATTGATTAATCAGTGAAGTTTAGCTAAGTTTATTTGACAAATCTTTTTGGACTGATTCCCATCATTAATGGCAACCTCTTTAAAATCGTCTCTAATCGAACGATACCGTACTAGCCTCTGACTCAACTTCTAATGACTTTTATGGAGCATATCAATTTCATGCCTCTTAAAGGGGCCTATCACAGGTATTTCGCATAAGTAAAGGGGCGTATCACAGGTATTTCCCATAAGTAAAGGGGTGTATCACAGGTATTTCCCATAAGTAAAGGGGCCAATCACAGGTATTTCCCATAAGTAAAGGGGCCTATCACTGGTATTTCCCATAAGTAAAGGGGCGTATCACAGGTATTTCCCATAAGCAAAGGGGCCTATCACAGGTATTTCCCATAAGTAAAGGGGCCTATCACAGGTATTTCCCATAAGTAAAGGGGCCTATCACAGGTATTTCCCATAAGTAAATGGGCCTATCACAGGTATTTCCCATAAGTAAAGGGGCGTATCACAGGAATTTCCAATAAGTAAAGGGGCCTATCACAGGTATTTCCCAGAAGTAAAGGGGCGTATCACAGGTATTTCCCATAAGTAAAGGGACCTATCACAGGTATTTCCCATAAGTAAATGGGCGTATCACAGGTATTTCCCATAAGTAAATGGGCGTATCACAGGTATTTCCCATAAGTAAAGGGGCGTATCACAGGTATTTCACATAAGTAAAGGGGCCTATCACAGGTATTCCCATAAGTAAAGGGGCGTATCACAGGTATTTCCCATAAGTAAAGGGGCCTATCACAGGTATTTCCCATAAGTAAAGGGACCTATCACAGGTCTTTCCCATAAGTAAAGGGGCCTATCTCAGGTATTTCCCATAAGTAAAGTGGCCTATCACAGGTATTTCCCATAAGTAAAGGGGCCTATCACTGGTATTTCCCATAAGTTAAGGGGCCTATCACTGGTATTTCCCATAAGTAAAGCGGCCTATCACTGGTATTTCCCATAAGTAAAGGGGCCTATCACAGGTATTTCCCATAAGTAAAGGGGCGTATCACAGGTAATTCCCATAAGTAAAGGGGCCTATCACAGGTATTTCCCATAAGCAAAGGGACGTATCACAGGTATTTCCCATAAGTAAACGGGCCTATCACAGGTATTTCCCATAAGTAAAGGGGCGTATCACAGGTATTTCCCATAAGTAAAGGGGCGTATCACAGATATTTCCCATAAGTAAATGGGCGTATCACAGGTATTTCCCATAAGTAAAGGGGCGTATCACAGGTATTTCCCATAAGTATAGACACATATGATGCGTGTCGTGGGAAAACCGGGCTTAATGCATGTGTGTAAAGTGTAGTCCAGACGGCACTTTCCGCTTTTATGGTGTTTTCTGTTTCAAGGAAGACTCTTCTAAATATAAAGTCCCAGATTAGCCTGTGTTTTTGTTTAAACAAGACAAAGTCTAATTGTTCTCATACATATTTTTAAAGTAGCAATAATATATTGATGGGATCGTTAAGACAACAATGCATAACTTGTTTAGGGTGCACGGCACCAGTAGGTTTCAATATTTATACATTGTCAACTGTTTATAGAAACAAGGCCATCACATTTAACAATGCTTTAATATTTATTACCTGTAAATGAACTTCTATTTTTTCAAGTGTTATTGTCAATCTACTGTCAATACGACCCTTATATGCTGTGGTATTTCTTTAAAGACAAACCACTAAAACCTATGCATAAATTGTGCAACAAAATAAGGATTTTGTCAGAACTGAGTATTACCCCGTCATTTTAAAGTACTGAGTGATTTAATTGAGTACTTAAAAATATGTAAAGCCATTAAATTTGAGCGATTCGATTTGTGCATTTTTTTTATTTTTTTTTACAGGAATTCTTCTAGCAATTCGAAATTTTATTAAATTCATATGGGTACATCAGTATGTCAAGATACATACATCAAAATTTTATATTAAAAACAAACACACACTATAAATTCCAAGGTATCTTGTATCAATACCGTAAAAGAATATTTTTTTTAATACATTTGGGCACGTCTGTCAACATTGAAAGATTTTATGATTCCGCCAGATTATTGGTTTCCATTGCGCAATCAACAAACCTTTCAGATTGTTGACTTTAGTTTCAAACCAATCAATAGCCTCTGCTATTGCATTTCATGGGATTTCCAATAACGCAGATGACAAAATATTGAGATAAAAAATTTAAATAATGAAAATACATTAACAAATCACATGTATTGTCAATCATTCTGGGCCAAGTGTGAGGTTCGGGTATCCCTAAACCGGTTAACAAGGTTCGGGTATCCCTAAACCGGTTAACAAGATTCGGGTATCCCTAAACCGGTTAACAAGGTTCGGGTATCCCTAAACCGGTTAAAATCCCCATAGCTTTGCAATGACAGTTCCAAGGCGGTGACCCTAGTTATATTCATATTTGTGGACTGCAAACGGTAATCCGCGACGACACTTTACGACATGCATTAAGCCCAGGTTTCCCACGACAAGCTTCATTTAGAATTAGAAAACCGCTTTTCTAAATTCTTAAATGTAACTACTACCAAAATATTTTGTCAGAATTTTTTAATTTTTTGTGTACATTTTGAAAATCTGTTGCTAATATGAACAGCTTTCCGCTACTAATATCATTTTACAGCATTCTTAACTCAACCAAAATAAACTTGGGCAGGTCTTGATGATAGAGGCTTTTTAAAGTTCCAATTGGCGCAACAGAGCAAAATATATATCTGATAATAGTTTTCTAAGGTTTAATGATTATTATTGGAATGCAACTGCAGAGTGTTGGTATATGTTAGTTAACAAGAAGACTCAACATGTAATTAACTGTACTATGATGATGAAGAATACAACATATTTAAAACAATGCATATTTAATTTATAAACAATTTTCTGCCACTGTAACTTCATGCCCGTATTTCACACAGGTATGTACATTTATTTCTATCAATCATTAATTATTTCCAATTAATTGTTAATGATATACTATGTTATATTAAAATTACTGACCAGAAATAAGCAACTTATGAATTATATGCTGACATAGCATCTGATAACAATAGCACAAAAGTTGTACATACCTTTACTAATTCCATGACAAGATATATTTTATCTGTAGTTTCATATTCCTCATACAATTTGACAATATTCGGATGGTTGCAATCCTTCATAATTTCAATTTCATTTTCAACCATGTGCTCTTTGCCTTTAAGTTTTGGCTTATCTATCACATTCATGGCATATTCCACACCAGTTGCCTTCATTTTCGACAAACGCACTATAGCAAAATTGCCATCCCCTACTGTCCGTCCTAATTCATATTTGGCTAAAACATGGTTATCATTACTAATTTGTCTTTCTAACTTTGGTTTTCTTATAATCCTAGCTTTACTGGTCTTTTTCTTTCTCCGTTCAGCTTCTCTGTTATCTTTCTCCTTATTGTCAGCAACAGTTTTCTCATTTTTGTCATCATGTTTGTCCTCTTTTTCTGACACACTGTCCTTCACTTTATCATCCTTTTCTCCATGCCCTTTATCTTTTGCATGCTTATCTGATTCTGATTCCTTAGCATCTTTCTCTTGTTTTTCACTGTGATGTTTGTTATGATGTTTCTCAGCCTTTTCCTTCTCTCTTATTACTTTGTCTTTTTCACGAGCCTCGTGTTCTTTCTGTTCCCTTTCCTTTTCCCGAGCTGCCCGCCTTTCTGTCTTGTCCCTTTCTCTCTCTGCTCTTTCCTTCTCAGCTGCTGCTTGCCTTTCTCTTGCAGCTGCTTCTGCTTGTTCTCTATCAACTTTATCCTTCTCTCTCCTCTGTCGTTCCTCTTCCCTCCTTGCTTTCTCATCTTCTTCTTGCTTTTTCTTTTCTTCATCTCTTCGTTTCCTTATCTCCTCTCGTTCCTTATCCTTCTGTTCCTTCAGTTTCTTGAATGGATCTTCAACTTTTCCTTCCTTAGGGACTTGTCTCTTTTTCCTACTTTCCTCTTCCTGAGCTCTTCTCTCTGTATCAACCATCTTCATTCTTTGTCTCCTTATCAGATCTTTTTCTTCATGAGCTGCCTTTTCCTTCTCTTTATCTAATCTCATAGCCACCTCCAGGTCTCTGGGATACTCATTCCTTCTCTTGCCTTTTTCTGTTGGCCTACCCTTATACAAAACATACTCTGAATCCACATCTCTGTTACTTCCGTCACTTCCTTCCCCGAAACCACTATCCCGTTTATCAGCATCAATGTCTCTAGCTGGATCTTTTACCTGTGCTAATCTCTTCCTCTTCTGTCTTTCAAAGTCTTTCATAATATTTTTAGCATACGGGCTGTCTGGATAGACTTCCTCAATAATTTCATGAACATCTTGCTCAGTAAGAGGCTCGTTTCCCACTCCAATAAAAACATCATCATCACGGAAAAAATCTGCCACGCCCTGCACTTCCCGACCTCGTGTTGTAAACAACTTCCTAACCTTATTTGTTTTCCATTTTGGACCAAAGGCTTCAGAAATATCACCTAATAGCTGTTCAAACGACTGAACACTCCTTCTGTTAAGCAAGATCTTAACATTGTTTCTGGGTTTAGGTCCATTTTTCACAATTGTGATCACGTTTGGCTTCAGCGGAACCTGGCTTTCTCCGGTGTGCGCTAGGTAACTGTTCCGACTAGCGGGACCAAACGCGCCCGGATAGCGGCGATGGTGTTGGGCACCCTCGATACCCTTTCCTTGGAAGTATCGGCCTGGTTGGAAGGCATTACCATACATTCGAGGTCGGTAGTTGACCCCTTGGGTGTAATTCTGATCGTTGTCAAAGTTATCATGTTGTTGATGGCGAGCTGAAAAGAAACAAAAATAATGTTATTGAAGTTTTTTTATTTTTATACAAAATTGAAGTAATCTGACAGATGTTTGTTTCTACTAGCAACGGTCACAAACTGCACAAAAATATTACATTTTCTGGCAAAGGCACTCTAAATCCGAAAAGGTCTTGTTGATACAGAAAAAATCTAGTACGCTTTTAATATTATCGATAATTACGAAGCATACTTTAACAGCAATCACTATGTCATGCAATTAAAAACAAATGGACTAAATAACTGTCATTGAAAATGCAGTTGTTTGAATGTAGTCAATCTGCAAATGTTTACGGCTATCCAACGTCCAAACACATTATATTAAAGCAGAGAACAATCATTCTGTAGTCTTTAATAGAAACCATATAAAAATCTTTGCATGTGCAAATATTGTACGAAACACTAGCTAAGGACATGCCAAAAACTTAAAACATTGGTAACAATTGTATCAAAATAATTGATATTCTCTGTACAATGCTGAAAGAAAATCTACTTTATCATGTAATGTAGATAAGTACAAATTAGAAGCAAAATATGTACAGAGAAAATAATTATGATTCATTATTATAATTATTATTGTTATAAAAGTTATGCTGGTAAAACCAAATCAAATACCTGGATTATAATATGCCACTTCAAACATTTCTAAAACCTGGTTGTTATTTGTTTAGTAGAACATAGACACACAAATGAACATAACTTACTAAAATACGGACAATTTATGGCAAACCTGTTTACTAAACACCCATATATAGATGCAGATTATGTTTGGAAATTGAACACACATGATCGTATCATGGTTGGCTTGAATTCAAATAATCCTAATGAATTAGTAATAAATATACCCAGAGTATGTGATCTAGAGTAAAATAAATACATTGTTATCTTAAGAACAAAAGCTTTAATGGCACTGTTAAAACAATAAGTGTAGTGTTGCCTGACACAGTATGATGATACTGGAGATGTGAATAGGTTTATTCTTTATCTCAGATGTTGAAATGCGGAATAAGGAACACCTTAAAATTTAAGATATATCAATACAATCAGTGCAAATTATTTTTATCAGTGCACAATTAGCACTCATGTGTATCATATTTCATATTAATTAAAATGTAAAATCAAAAACTGTACCAATGTGAACCTTTCTTCTACACAATGTCAGAAACAATGTCATGAAAATTACAAGCATTTACAAACTTTCTTGTTTTTTCCTTATGTAACACAGATTTAATATTGGATTTTTTTGCAAAGCCCTTAGAATGAATTTTACATCAATTGTATCCATTACTAAATTTCCAAATTCCAATGCTTTACATTTTGAGACCTATATTATTAATAACCAACTTTTTTGGAATGTGTTGTAACAAAATGATCAAGCATTCTTATTCTGTATTTCTGTAAGCAATATTAAACTAGATTTTAGATATTCAAGGACTCATTTTTAAACACAACCTAAATGTTATTTGCACAGAAATGCACAAATTGTACTTCAAGCAGACATATATATAAGGTACTAGCACTTTGCACACTTACAGTGTATGTATCTCCATGCCCAGCCTGCGAAGGATGCATTGGCCATATTTATCCCATAACTTTTGCACCATTCCACAGCACACCAGTGTCAAGAAGAACTTTGAACCGACCCACACCACAAAAATCTTAAAGTGTGCATGTATAAATTTTATATCAATTATTTTCAAAACTAGCAAATGTGATAAAATGACTTGAAATCAGACCGCAAAAACAAAGAAACACTATTATTAAGTGTCGAATGAATAAACAAAAATGTTTCATGTTTCGTTTATTAGTGTCGTGTAATCTAAATCAACTGTCAAGTATGCTTGTATATATGTTTTATTGAATTTTTTGGCTGCACAGACAAAAACTAGTTTGTGATTTAAAACCAGACATTAATGCATTTTACAGAGTATAGTACTTTTTAACTTTATTCCACATTTTAATCAAAGTATAAGGTAATTATCTCTATAAAGTAACTTTGATAAATGCCACTTTGTCTAGATCATACATACACACTTTAACACTTACTCCTCGACTAAATTAATACAATACGGAACACACAATTCACAAATTTTATCACAAAATTGCTAAGGAACTCTAAATATTGTTCGATCACGTGTTTAAGCGCCACATGTGCATAAAATTACTAATCATATGCTGGCATAATTCAATCAATGTGAACAACTGAGCAACATTTGTCAGGCATTGTCTCATAGTTTAAAGACAAACAGACCTAGAAGAAAATCTCTGCTTAAGCCTAAAACCTCGGCTGGTGATATATTCATAGAAATGTAACAATGCCTTAAACAGTAGCGCTGCATTTACAACATATCGGCATTCATGATGCCCATTGTTTCAAATCTGAGGACCGTGTACAGACAAAAACATTTTATCTTCCGATATCGGAGATTGCAAACAAATGACAAATGTTTATATATCGATGCATTTTGATTTTTTAAATGTATTTTCTTTAGTTGTTAGGTATCACAATCAGAATCTGTTTTTTTATTGAACACTAATGGAGATGTTCATGTAAAATACCAGACATTTATGCAGCACAAATTAACATTAATCATTAAATAATAGGTTTGGCAATATCAACAGCTTAATAATGAAGTATACAACTGTGGACATACAATTGTCATGCATATATTTCTTATAACACAAGCTAAGAAAAGTATGAAATGTGTTTAATTGCTTTAGTTATAATTGCTTGTAAACAAAAACAATAATTGATATCACAAATTGATGAACACTATTAGATTTTAAGCATAGAGCTTTAAAATAAATATAAACTTTATATTAACATTTGAAACTGACATAGTAGTTTCCAAAGTTCCTACCAGCATCCGAAAGGTATATCAAGTAAATATGTTTTATATTGCATTTGAGGCGTGTCATGGGAAAACCGGGCTTAATGCATAGGCGTAAAGTGCAGTCCGCACAGGCTAGACATGTGTGATTTATATAATATTAGTTCCTAAAGTATGGGTTACATTCAAAGAGCCTTTTTCACAGATTTTCGCATTTTTTTAAGTATGTAATTGATGTGTTAACTTGACAGATTTAAGCATAGGAACTAAAAAGCTCAATTATTATAACAATACAATAATTTAGAAACAATGTTGTCACAGGATTTGAGGTATGCCCCCTAAGCATATGCTTTTCAAGGAAGGTAACACAATGTCAGTTACATGTTGGCAAAAATGATGCTTCGTACAACACGAGTTATGGTACTTGTACTCTGCACCTCTTTGAACATCCTCTATCAATATATGTGGTTTATTTTGTATCACTTCAATACTAATGGAGTAATGAACAGCCCTAGAAAATTAACTGAAGGGCAATAGCTCCATAAATATTGAAGAAAGAGTTATGGTATTTGTAATCTGCTCTTCCTCTCAATGTCCGTTTTCAATATATGTAGTGTAATTTTAATTTCCTTCAATACTACGGTAGTAAGTATCTGCACAAAAAAACAAAGGGCAACAACTCCGCAAATATTGAAGAATTAGCTATGGTCATTGTACTATGCACTTCCTCTCAACGTCCTCTATCAATAATTGTGGTTTTGTACTAACAAACTTATGTCCTGCACAAAAATAAACAAAGGATAATAACTCCTTTAATATTGAAGAGTTATGGTCAATGTACTCTGCACTTCTTCTCAATGTCTTTACATGAAGTTTCATTTGAATCCCTTAAATACTAATGGAGATATGCTCCGCACAAGAACATTAAACTAAGGACAATAACTCTTTAAATATTGAAAAAATATTTGAAGTCCGAGTACACTGCACTTTCTCTCATTGACCTCTATCATTATATGAAGTTTCATTTGAATCCCTTCACTACTAATGGAGTTATGCTCCGAACAAGAAGCTTGACTGCAGTGACGGACGGACAGACGGACGGACGATGCGATTACTATATGCCCTTATGCAAGTGTATCCGATGAACTTAACTTTATTTCAAGAAGTAAAGATTTGCTCCTATGTGAGTATGTTATTTATATTTTATAAAACACTTTGTATCAGTGTGTAACAAACTATTTTATAATACTTCGTATTCTTTCTTGTTATTGTCGTATTTATTCGTTTATCAGACCGATGCTAATCGAAACCATATCTAATATAACTTAATATAAATACTAAATAATCCAATTCACAAAATATGTCAGAGAGTCCCTTTAATTTATGAATAAATAAATAATTATGCTTTTTCCTTGTCGAATCCTTGCTACAACAGGCTCTTGAGTTTCAGAAGCCAAGAACACATGGCCAAAGAAGAAGGTACTTTAATTAATTTTTAATTGAAGAAATGTTTAAAAGCAGGCAGAAGAATTGTTAATAGTGATATACAGTAAGGCAAGTGACTAATTGACCAAGAACTTAAACAATGCGCTACACTGTAGCTTACACATAAAGAATACACAAGCGTGTCAGACACCAAACCTGGTAACATTTGGGGGCATTAAGGGGGCCAATAATAACATCGAATAGGATATAAGGACGACCAACAGAAGATCATGCTCTTACGGTATTTTAGTTAGTCAATCAATATATTTACTTTCATGAAAAGTGAAAATGAAAACAAATTTTAATTTGGGATTCCAAGTTACAGTGATCAGACATTCGTAGTTCGTAAGCATGACCGGATAGTCAATATTTGCAACATGAGCCAAACACAACACTTTGTGACTAAAATGTTTTATATGCGATATTTCTGTGTTATAAATGGAAAAAAGCAAATGTGATCTAAAATTAAAACACGAAATTAACTATCGGATCTCACTGATGAGATATAAATAGAGTTTTCAAATAATTTAGCGTGCTCTGATAATATCTTCGTGATCTCATACTTTGGTCAGATTGGGTCTCTTTATATTTAGTATCAACAAACACATACACACAATGTCATCTTTATTCGTGTGTTTCCTTGCCATGTAAATCAAGGCCAAATTTAACTGTGTTCGTTACACTGCAGAAGACTAATTAATCATGTTTAAATAATCAATTAAAAGGCTATGCGATAATTGGGGGTTAATTTCAGAAACCTGGCGCCACAGAGCTCATGTATGCAGATCTGGATCTCGAAGCTTTGTCGGTAAAGGAGACACTACCAAAGGCGTCTGATACCCTGGCAAGGCCCAGCACGCCAACTGAGTACGTCGGCATTGATTTCGCAAACTCAGTTACTGCAGTTGAGGATATGGAAAATGAGTAGAAAAAAAAGGTTTTTATTTTTAACTTAAAACATGGTGTCATCATATTTAACATTGACTTTTTTGTAAACATTAAAATTGATGGTATGTTGACTTTGCAATACATGACTCAGACTGAAGACGATGATAAATCAGATTATTTACGATAACATACTTGCGTGCATTTTTGTCTATTTATGCTTCTACAATATTTTGAGGGAGTACATAATGTATAAATAGTATTGTACACATGTAGGCGATGTTTGCAAAATTTAGTTGTGCAGTAGTTTGGCCAAACCGTTTATATTTTAAAACAAAAAATGTATTTTATATCTTAAGGCCTAATGGTAATGCAAAGGTTACATTAACAAAGCTAGGTGCAGCTGGATTTTAACGCCGATAAATGTAATGTACTAGTTACTTTGTATTGAAAAACCATTTTAGAAGCAAGAAAGTATGTAAGTTTTCATTCCTGAAAATAAAATGTTGTAAATCTATTAAGCCCAACCATGCATCGATAACGAATGTTCAATGACCTGCAATGCATATTTTATATTTAAATCATTTACTACAGTCACTGGTGTAGTGAAGTTCCCTGACTACTCGCATATAATTCACGATTTTTATCATAGACAAAATTTATATGGTGTGAAAGAAAAAGAATTTCTGATCAAAGTCTGTAATTTTTATCCTCGTGTATCATTTTACATGGAGCAAATACGTTTTACAACTAAATCATATTGAATGTGTACGGAGCTCTTTGACGTCATTACTACGCGTCATCGTGACAGTTTTTGAACATTGTCCTGACGTGTCCTCACGGACTGTCAGTGTTTCTCAAAATATTCCCCGGAACACTCCACACACTTCCTATCATGATGTACCCACTTACTATATGGGTACAATATAATATTAAAGACAGAGTCTCTGGTAGGCTGCTCTGTCGTCGGTCGCCCGGTCCGTGAATCGTCGGATGTATACTCACTGAAACGCCGGTGACACTCAAGCACAAATTGTTCTGCAAAGCTCCCTCCTTCTTCAAAATTATAATAATAAGATTCTAAAGGTGTCCTGGCCTGCTTCACAAAAACTTAATTACTGGACGTTGCTCCGTACGCTCAATTGACGTTGTCGTTTTGTCATCTGAAAGTTTTAAGTGCCTTTCAATGTTCTTTTGCCATTTACTTACATTTTGTTATTTTGCTTTGATCTTTTACAGTGTTTGCAGTTGACGTTAATATGACGTCATGTAAAATATGACAGCATTTGGTGCGCAAATAAAGGTTCTGCTAACATATTAACACATTCAAACAAACATACCGAACTTTGTTTTTTCAAAGTGCTCCGTACATTGTTTATTACGTTAATATAACAGCTTAAATATAACAGATGCTTATAGATTGTTTAATGATACTTTGTAAATGATACTTTGTTTAATGATACCGGAAATGCCGCACCATGGACCTCTGAACAACCTTCGTCGCAACACCGGAAGTCACGGTACTACTCAAACGCGTACCAGTTAGGAAGTCGACCAGAGGCAGCTACGTGTTTGCTCGTGGAACGTTCATGGTTTATTATCGAAATTAAATGACAGTGACTTTCTAAATTTTATTAATACATATGACATTCTTATTCTCACGGAAACTTGGAATTCTAGATTAGCAAATATTAATATTGATAATTTTAATTGTTTTTCATGCCCCCGTCCAAAATGTAACAAAAAAGCAAAGCGGGAAAGTGGCGGTGTTGTAGTATATTTTAAGAAGCCATATTCAAATGCAGTAGAACTAATTAAACTTAACACTAACGGTATACTTTGGCTTAAACTGAAAAAGCAGTCATTATGTTTAGAAAATGACATTTTTGTATGTGCATGCTATATACCACCATGTGAATCACATGTTTATTCAAATGTAAACTCGCCGTTATTTGAATTTGATTTTTTTGAACAGATAGCGTCTGATGTACTTATCTACAGTCAGCAAGGAGATATCATGTTAGTTGGTGACCTAAATTCGAGAGTGGGCGAGCGGCCGGACATTATTAAAAATATAAATCTTGACCGTTATGTTCACATGCCTGTTTATGATGTTCCGCTCGAAATAGTACCGGCTCGCTCATCGTTTGATAGTCATGTTAACCAATTTGGTAACAAGTTGTTGTCACATTGTAAAGAAAATAGCTTATTAATTGTGAATGGTAGATTAGAGCCGGGTCATTTTACATGTTTCAACTGTGCTAGAAGTTCTTTGGGAGCCAGTGTTGTGGATTATGTAATAGTTAATTTTAATCTATTGCCATGTATCTCTAGTTTTAAAGTGAATGACTTAACTGAATTTTCAGACCACTGCCCTATTGATTTTATTTTTACATGTAGGTATCGAGAACCTAATGCTACTAATGTGGTATTTAATAAGTTATCTTGGGAGGATGGTAAATCCGCAGATTTAAATATCCTGCTGAATAGTAAAACTCATATTTTTGAAAATATTACTAATAATTTAATACTGGAAAATGAAAATTTTAACACATGCATTAATCAGTTATGTGAACTTATATATGATGTATCTTTTCAAGTACATGGACGTATTTTAAATTTAGATAGTACAAAACCACGAAATATACGCAAATCTTTATGGTTCGACCAAAATTGCAAGAGGCATAAACAAGCTTTCTACAACAGTAAACGTATGTACAAAAACGATCCATCATTTGCGAACAGAACGTCATTTTTACAAGCGAGATCGACATACTGTACAACAAAACGTACTGCTAAAAATAAATTTTATAACAAAGAAAGTAAAACATTGTCAACTTTAAGTAAATCCAACCCAAAGAAATTTTGGAAATACATAAACAAATATAAGCTTCATAAAAAAACGTCTGGTACTAATGACGTAAATATTGATGATTTAATAAATCATTTTAAACATCTATCTAACACACCTCATCACAACTCGTTCAATGTTGATGAAAACGTATCAAGACATGAAACACTACATATTGAGGAGTTAGATCGCCCATTTACAATTTTAGAAATACAAAAAACAATATCAAAGCTCAAACGTCATAAAAGCGCTGATATGTCTAACAATGTTGCAGACTTTTTTATTGACTCTAACGAGTTTATTTCTCTGTATTTAGTTAAAATTTTTAATTACATATTCGAGAAAGGTATATATCCTGAAATATGGTGTAATGGTGCTATTGTCCCTATTTTCAAAAAAGGAGACAAAAATGTTGCTTCTAACTATCGAGGTATTACATTAGTAAATATTATAGCTAAAGTTTTTTCACTTACATTGCGCAACCGAATAAATTCTTGGTGCGAGAATGATAATATATTTAACACATCGCAATTCGGATTTAGAGATAATCGTAGTACGATTGATTGCATTTTTATATTGCACACTATAATCCAGAATATTATTAATAATAAATCAAAACTTTATTGCATTTTTATTGATTATGAAAAAGCATTTGATACTGTAATACATGAAGCACTGTGGATTAAATTAGTACAAACAGGAATAAGTTGTAAAATGTTAAACATGATCAAGTCAATCTATCAGAATGTTAAATCATGTGTTAAAAATCATAAAGATATGTCTTATTCGGAGCTTTTTGATGTTACGTTAGGTGTAAAACAGGGTGAGCCATTATCACCTTTATTATTTATTTTATTCATAAATGACATTAATGATTGTATTGATCTTAATAATTTAACCGAAAAAGATATACGTTTATTATCTATATTTATGTTGTTATTTGCAGATGATATTGCATTATTTACTACAAATCCAGAAAGTTTGCAATTGCAATTAAATTCTATATATCAATATTCATGTAAATGGGGATTAAAAATAAATGTAAACAAAACTAAAATGTGCATATTTGAAAAAAGGAAAAGTAATTGTTCGTCTAGGTGGAGTATTAACCAACAGGCTATTGAAATTGTTGATGAATTTTGTTACCTTGGCCTAAAACTACACTTTACTGGTAATATATCAAGAGCAATAAAGGCACTTAATGAACAAGCCTTAAAAGCTCATAATCATTTATTGTCTATTTTTAGTAAAGTGCAGCTAAGTACTAAAACAAAACTTTCTCTTTTTGACTTCCTAGTTGTTCCAATTATTCTATATGCATCTGAAATATGGGGAATTTACAACATTAAAGAAGTAGATAAACTTCATTTTAAATTTTTTTAAACTATTCTAGGTGTACGCTCACAGACTTCTAATGCCGCTGTTTTAGGTGAATTAGGCAGATTTCCTCTCTCTATTATATGCAAGCAACGTGCCCTTAGGTATTGGGTTAAAATTAAGCAAAGCCCCGAAACTTTGATGCACATTGTTTACAACGAACAATGTAATCTCTACAATGATTCTATTAGGGATAATAACAATAACAATACTCTGTGGTGTGTATTTGTTAAACAAGCATTAGAACAACTAGGATACGGAATGTATTTCAATAACTTAAACGACAATTTTAATTATTCTAATGAAATTAACCAGAGAATAAAAGATCAGTTTATCCAAAATTGGCACGTTACAATTAATAACCAACCGAAACTAGAGTACTATAGAATGTTTAAGACGGAATTCGTGTATGAAAAATATCTAGATTGCATTAATAATAAAAATCAAAAACATCAGCTATCACGATTTAGACTTAGCGCCCATACATTGGAAATTGAGACTGGTAGATATAATAACATACCTAGAGATGAACGCAAATGTAAACTATGTAATGCAAACACTGTTGAATCCGAATATCATTTCTTTCTAACTTGTTCAATCTACAAAGATCTTCGAACAAAATATTGTATTCGATCCAACTGGCCAAATTTAGTAAAATTTAAAAACATTCTCTCTTGTCAAAATACTACAGTCATTAACAATGTTGCCAGATTCATTACCGATGCTATGAAACTCCGTGAGGAAAAATTACAACTATTTGCTGCTTCTTAATAAATATTGTATGAAACACTAAATATATTGTCTATTTATTACTTGTTTGTTCTCACTGCGTTGTTTTAATACATACACTTTTGTACACGATGTTTGAACACTCTTCACTGTAGTTTATGTCTATGTCTATTAACATGATTGTATTTGTATTGTACTGATGCACTTTGACTATATGTTGTTTACTTGTATGTTAATGGTCAAAGGCGTTTTGCCGATGTTCCAATAAAAAAACTTGAAACTTGTATATACGTTACAAATAGTCTAATAATGAATCGTATACAATTTCATCATTGTTCGACGTCAGATATACGAACATTAAAAGGAGTCCGGGAACTTTACGACTGGCCCTCGTAAGTATACATTTGTATATAATTAATTATATAATTAACAATTTTGATGTGATTATTTGATTGGCTTTGCAACTGTATTTGCCTTTATACTTTGGAGTCGTCATGATACATACGCATGTAGTCGAAACCATGGCTGACGTTATGTAAATCCAATTTTCTTCTTGTGGCAGAAAGAGGACCATGCAAGTTATATAATTAACAATTTTGATGTGATTATTTGATTGGCTTTGCAACTGTATTTGCCTTTATACTTTGGAGTCGTCATGATACATACGCATGTAGTCGAAACCATGGCTGACGTTATGTAAATCCAATTTTCTTCTTGTGGCAGAAAGAGGACCATGCACAATAGTAACATATAGAGACACATGTTTTACCAGCGGAACCTTCAACCATGTAGATAAATTGTTATGTAGAATAATGGACTAATTGAAGATGTACCCATATTGTTTTCGACAGTGGCATTTAAGTTGCAATTCCGTATGTTTTGATGTAAAAAAACTAAAAATATATTGAAATTATGTCAATCATTATTGTTTAAGCTTACTATACACAAGTTGTTCTTATTATATAATATTCAATATAGTTTTCATTTTAGTTTCACTAAATTATTATAATTTACTCCGTATTTTTTATTGCATGAACACATTTAAATTATGACCTGTGAGTATATGATATGCAATATAGTGTAGTATTTATTGTTTCCATAAATTAGTATCTATTCCATAATAAAAACGTACTTTCCCATACAGTTCTGGCAATTCTCACAAAAATATTTTAGAATTCATACAACTAATATTTCTATATGCAATGCCACTTAATGTTGTATGGATGTGTTTTCATCATTTGTCTGACACATGTGTTTGTTGTTATCGAATATGTATATAACTATGAGCTGTTTATGCTTAAGTCGTTTCTTTTTTTTTCCCGTTCAGTATATATTTATTTGTATCGTCCCTTGGTGTGTCGGGGTCGAGTGCATCCCCTTCCACACCATACAAATTAGTTCATATTATAATATAATCCATGCATAGTTTAATACATATGAACATTTTAAACAAGTGCTTACACAATATAGAAAATCTATGTATCAAGTACTTGTATTAATATAAAGTATTTTAGTCACATGTCACATAATTTACATATAAAGAGGTAACAAAAAATCCTAGTTTTTATTTTTGTGAATCGTTGAAAATTCACTTCATTAAGAACATTATAATATAAGGACAAGTAAGACCTTGCTGCCTGAAGATTGTGTATAGATCTGATGCTTTTCATATTTCTTTGATAGGACAAGTAAGACCTTGCTGCCTGAAGATTTTGTATAGATCTGATGCTTTTCATATTTCTTTGATAAATTAACTTTCCTATTTTAAACATGTTAACTTTAAATGCGTTAATTTTGTCGTATATTTTTAAAACTTTGTTTGTGATTTCTTTGTGTTATTTATTTTTTTAATGCTGTTCGAAGAATGTTATAATATTGTTAATCTGATACTCACAAATAATAAGGGCTTAACGTGAATAGGCACTTCGTGCGACGTCCAACTTCTCTAATTATATAGTCTGACTGTCTGTGAAAATGAATCACAGATTTCTTTATTTAATGTCATTAAAACCAATTTAGAATTGAAACGTTCTTTTCGGCGCTTCATAAAGGTCAGTTTTTTACATATAATTTGCATAAAGCCGGGGCGTTTTAATTCCTACAGTTACAATTGTGTATATGTTTTGATATTTTTCCTTAGAAAAGAAAGAATATACTTGGGATAAAGTTCTTGCAATTCGCGCATTGTTACATTGAAGTGCATCATTCGTACAACGTAGCTCCGCCCCTTACACTGCAGTAGCGTTGTAATAATAGCTATATATATTCTTAAACAATAGTCATCGTGATAAAAATGGATAGTTCGGGTAGTTTGTACTTAAGGGTCCCCGGACATTCTAAATAAACAACGTTTTGGGCATGCGTTGACTTTGCTATTCATAACTTGTATTATCTAGTCGGCCGTCATTTTATTCTAGATTCGTAATGTTTTTCTTAGAAAAGTATCATTGTTATAAATAAAAATAGGATGAAAATTTTAGCCACACGGTGTTTGAGTGTAAATAAGCTGGGATGTGGAGTGCAAAAACCCTCAAAATCAATCATTCCGCTAATTAGCAGTTTAAATTTCGTCGTGTTTTACTGTTACAACACTTCTGCTTTCAGCTGAGACGTGTAAACTTGCAACTAATGGATGCACATATGGTCGTATTGAAAACTTCTATATGCTGTTATCATGTTTTCTGTTAATTATTGTTTGTAATTTTTGGTTATGTATATGATATTTTGTACTTAGAAAACGTCATGGTTCAAATACAACGTAAGTAAATAATGCCTGTTTGCATGGACAACGCACGTCTGTACAAATAACTTTAAAGAATAGTTTTCGACTTAAGCTGTTATTGTGCATATTTGTTGTTGTTGTTTTTTGCATCTCAAAGGATTTATATATGTTTTGACATGAAACAAAATCTGAAGAAAACGGACAAAACACGACTTCATATTGACAATTATTAGAAACTATGCCATACTGATTTGAATAGACAAGTAAAATTGGAATCATAAACCTTTTTACAGACTACATATTAAGACGTGATACAGCCTGGTTCATTTTAAGAAATGTCTTTGTCTGGTGTACTATACTTTTTCCCGAGTAGATTCAATAACCCTTTACCAATGTAGGCATACCATGTTAATATGTTATATATATGGATGAATAATTTCTGAGTTTATTACACTTTAAATGATAACACGTGTATAAATCAATACATAATTTAACACTGCATTGTTTACGTGTTTATACTTAAATATAATATTAAAAATATACATTTCAAGATGTTTAAACAAATAGTGTTTGGTTGCATCATCTTGCATATATTATGTTTATTTGTATACATTATATTTTATTATATCATATATGATGTTTAGTTGCTTTGGATAATGTCATTATGCTGCCCGAAGAGGGCTAAATATATTCATCACATTGTCTGTCCTTCCATCCGTCCGTCCGTCTGATTTATAATAAAGCTGTAACTCAGTTTGCCACGCTATCGCATGCATTTTCCTACAAACTTTATCCAGCTTTATCCATCGTTCTTTTTGTCCGTCCTTCCATCCGTTTTTTTAATTTAACGTAAGAGAAGAAAACATCAAGAGGATATGCGCATATTGTTGTGTTAATTCTGGTCTGGTGATTTTATAACATCAGAGATTCATAGTCTCTTATTTTATTATAGTTTCAAATACATATTATAGTTTAAAAATCGTTTGAACCAGGACTTTTGCCATTGAACTATTGTATGCAATTCAATGCTTATTGATATGAACCTTACATAACTATATACGATGACCGAATGAAATTGATGTTCCACCATAGCGATACTCTTATATCTTTGATTTCTTTTGAAGAAAATGCATGATCTGCATATTTTTAGAGTATCATTGTCTCCTGCTTAAATATAGTTTTGGACAACTGATTAAGCCTTGCCGATCTAGTGATTTTCAGGTCATAATAATATATATGCCATTTATAATGTCAACTGGTAAAGTGCGAAGTGGGGAGCATCCATCATGTTCACTCATAATCTTGTTTCATAATGCTGTTACAACGTTTCTGGTGGTCTACATTTTAACGTTGTATGGACGTTATAATTGAACATAAATACAACGTTAGACAGGATATGCATGAGTTCGCTTGGTACACGAAGCACTAACATGGTATATCAACTTTGTACTTTGCTTCTTAATGGTTAGGACAATATTTTTTTTTTTTTTTTTTTTTTTTTTTTTTTTCCGTTCAAAATATATTTTATTTTCCTCGTCAATAGGTGTGTGAGGGTCGAGGGCATCCCACTCCACACCGTACAGAGTTTACAAGAAATATATGCATATTATAACACATTTTATACATTTTACCATCAATAGCTTTTACATCACAATATAAACAATATTTGTTAATAAAAAGTTGACAATACAAAATTTCTAAGGTCCCATATCACAACTACTGGAAAAGGGGTAACAATAGTTCCCATTCTTTACTTTTACGCAAATCATTAAAATAGTTAATTTCATTTAGTACATGGCAATGCAAGGACAGGTACGATTTGGCTGCTTTAAGAGTGGGTCTAGTTTGGTTCATTTTACAATTATAAATAAACATTTTGATCAAAACAAATGTTAAGTTTAAGGGTCCATTTGTATTTGCATGTCCCAGTATAAAGGAAGGCATATTAAGAAAGTTCGAAAAATGATTACAACCAGAAAAAAATTCGGTTATTAACTGATTGACATGTTTACATTCCCAAAATATATGTTGAATAGTTTCACATTCAGTTTGACAGAAGGTACAATTTGCTGAAGTGGCATAACCAATTTTAAATAAGAAGGAGTTTGTACCTATGATTCTATGTACAATTCTATATTGAAACCACTGTAAATTGGTATCCTGTGTAATACGAAAAGGCATATCAAAAATATGTCGCCATTCTTTTGTTTCAATAGAATTAAAAATGTTCGACCATTTATCTATACACACTGGTGAAGACTCATTTTTGCTAATTATATCATACATAGGTTTTGTACCTTTTTTGTTTTCTAAGAGGGACCTTAGGCTAGTGGGAATAAACGGCTTCATAAAGTAAGTATCATAAGAGCTTCTAAGCTTCATGTATCTTGCAACTGCCTTAATAATTCCTAGGAAAAATAAGTAGTTTGGATGGAAGTTATATAGTTTGCAGAAATCATCATAACTATAAAAAGTTAAAAGTTCAACATTGTGCATCAAGTCCCCAACAAAATGAACGCCTTTTTCAAACCATGATTTAAAAAATACACTTTTGTTACCAATTGTTATGTCTGGGTTATAGAATATTGGATTTTGTAGCAAAAGCTGATTTTTAAGTGGTTCTTTTCTACAAAGTTCAGCAAATGATTTCAATGTATCTTTCCAAAATTCATTTTGTATCTTGTTAATTAAGTTTTCAGGATAGTGACTGCCACAGTTGTATAATTTTTTAAGATCAATCATTAAATTAACAATATTTATCCATTTTCCATTCCCAGTGACAATTCTACGGATCCATGAGCACTTCAGAGAGCTAACAAAGGAAAACAAATCAATCATCTTTAAACCTCCTTCAGTATATTCCTTTATTAAAATAGTTTTGCTAATTCGTGGTTTACCATTCCACACAAAATTAAAAAATAATTCATTGATCTCTGTTAACAAATTTTGTGGTGGATTAGGCAAGGAAAGAAAGAAATGATTTAACACCGGCAATGCTAAAGTTTTAATTACTTGAATTCTTCCTATCGGTGTTAAAATCCTTCTGGTCCAGTTTTTTAATAAGGCTTTTATTTTAACTATTTTGTCGGCATAATTTAGTTCTACCATTTTTTTAAGGTCAATGTGGAATGTTAAGCCAAGCATGTCAAATGTTTGTTGGTTCCAATTTAATTTCCATCTTGTTTTAATACTTTCGGAGCTAAACTTATTTTTACCTATCCAGACTACTTTCGTTTTGTCGAAATTAACTTTTAACCCTGAGTAGTGTGTGAAGTGTGACAATACATCTAAAGTTTCATTGAGAGATGCTGCAGAGCCATCCAGGAGTATCGAAGTGTCGTCGGCAAATTGTGACAATTTATATTCCATGTCATTAATTTTGATTCCCTTAATCTTAGGATTACACCTTATTTTATTAGACAATATTTCAGCGCATAGTATAAAAATGTAACAACTGAGCGGATCCCCTTGTCTGCAGCCACGTTCTATTGGAAAAAAAACTGATAAAAACCCACACTGCGTGACCGCCGATACTCCGTCTTTATACAATACATTAAACCATTTTATTATATCTGGACCAAAATTAAACCATGATAGAGTCCGATTAACAAATGCCCATGACAAAGAGTCAAAGGCCTTTTCAAAATCTATTAGCAACAGCAGACCCGGGATTTCATTTTCATCTGTGTAATTAAGTATATCGTAAATGAGTCTGGTGTTCTCTCCTATGAACCTACCCTTGATAAATCCAGTTTGGTCATTGTTTATTAGTTTATCTATATACAGTTTCAACCTGTTTGCTATGCATCCAGAACCGATTTTATATACAGTATTTAGTAACGTTATTGGCCGCCAGTTCTGTAAAAATTGTCTAGGTTTGTCACCTTTTGGAATGCAGGTAATTATACCTTGTGTTTGAGTAACGGATAAATTTCCACTTGTAAATGCATGATTTAAAGCTCTGCAAACGAAGGTGCCCAATTTTGGCCAAAATGCCTTAAAAAAGTCATTTGTAAAACCGGATGAACCTGGGCTTTTATTATTTGCCATGTTTTTTAAAACAATAGAAGCCTCATTTAATGTGATTGGCCCTTCTAAATTATTTAACTGTTCACTTGACAGTTTGGGTATTTCTATGTCATTTGCATAACTATTTAAATCTTCATCGTACACGTTTACCTTTTGAGACTGGTATAGTTTTTTATAGAAAAAGGCAGTTTCTTTTAAAATGTCAGATCGGTTATCTAGTACAATTCCATTATCATTAATTAAGTTGGTCATAGTTTTTGTCGTATAATTGTATTTTTCAAGGTTACAGAATAGTTTCGAGGGTTTTTCACCATTTTGAACCCATTCAGCTCTCGACCTAATAATGGACCCTTTTAATTTTCATCATATATATTTTTAACTTCAGATTTTAAATTATTAATATAATGAACATTATCATCTGTGAGATTTTTTTCTAGTTCTTCGATTTCGAGTTTAAGTTGCTTTTCACGATTGTTAGTCGATTTCTTCTTATAGGAACTGTAAGATATAGCTTTGCCCCTTATTTCCATAAGTAAAGTATCGAGAAAAAGTTGATCATCAATCGTGAATTGTATGTCTTGATCTTTTATATCAGACATGTTATCAAAATTATAAACGGGGACCATATATTGTTGTTTAATTTCGTTTATTTTTTTATTAATAGTGTTTAAGTAGACGATATCACCTAACAGATTATTATTATGCTTCCATAGACCTTTGCCATGGCTAAAATTAGTAAATTGTAAAGACATGATTACAATTGAGTGATCGGATTGGAAGCTTGGTAGAATGTTTACCTCGACGAATGCTGGTAATAAAAGCGGTGATAAAAGGAAAAAATCAAGCCTAGCTTGTTGTATGGGGTTTGTTCGTCTCCATGTGTATCGTTTCAAAACAGGGTAGTTAACTCTGAAAGGGTCGGAAAGATTGCGTTCTTCAATATGCTTTATAACAGTTTGTCTTGCATTTTTATTATTCACTGTTTTATAATTATCGTAATCCAGATTTGGGTCTAATACTAAATTAAAGTCTCCACAAATCAAGAAAGAATCATTACTAATTGTGTCAATTTTCTGGAAGATATTGTTAAAAAAGTCCGGGATATCAGTGTTTGGCCCATAGATAGTAACAATGGTAATTCTGGTTTCACCGAGATTTAAATCAAGCAGAATAAAGTTTCCTTGGTCATCATAATAAACGTTATGTATTTTGTACTCAAGTTTCTTTGAAAGGAAAATTGCAACACCGCGGGAATTAGAAGAGCCATAACTCATAAAACATTCCGCCCCCCATTCTGAGTAAATAGTTTTATATTGGTCGCAAACAAAATGTGTATCTTGAAGACAGAATACGTCACAATTTGTATCTTTTAAATATTGAAATACTTGTAATCTTTTCTTTTTGCCCTGGATGCCTCTGCAGTTTAAACATAATATTTTAAGGGAACACATTAACAAGAAACTGAAATAGTTGAGTATAGAGATATGTAAAAGCAAGTGTATCTGTTCGAACGCAGTAAGCAGGCTCTCCATATAAGGAACGGAAGCAACAAATAAGTAGAAACAATAAACAAATAAGTATGAAAGAATACTGACTACTTTGATACATGATCTTAGTCAATTGAAAAGCATTTTTCATACTGTTTTGCATAAACACAAGAAAGAAAGAAACAAAAAAACAAAAGTAATTATAAGCACACTTGACGGTCATCAAGGAAAAACAAATCGTATTCCTTGCCAAGAGGTGTGATCTGAAAGTATATATATGTTGTTATACAGTACATTTAAACAATTTATAAATGTACACAGACAATATGGAATGTCATCAGTAGTACCTATCTATATAGGTTTTAAATTAGTAGCTTTAGCATAAATCTCATTTTGTTCATATATGGAAGATAATTCATTTTTCCAAAACTTTCAACAAACAATCTACAATATAAATTAGGTAATAAAAAAATAAAAAAATAAAAAATAAGAAATTAAATTAAATTAAATTAAGTAACGTTAAATATGCTTAAGAACTTAAAAATATGGAAGCTTAGATAATTTATTTTGGTTTAACAAAAACTAAGAAATTAAATTTAATTAAATTAAATGACCTTAAATATGCTTAAGAATTTAAAAAAAAAAAAACGTGGAAGCTTGGATAATTTCTTTTGGTTATCCATGCATGGTGACAACCCTAAAAAAAAGGACAATACAAAGCAAGAATTGGTTTTTAGTGTTACATGCGACAATATCTGGCAGATTATTTTACAAACGAAATACCATCAAAAGATAGACACCTTGCATATTAAAATAACAAAAGTCTATTTACAGAATAACATGGAAATACATACACTTTTCTCCAGAAAAAATATTGTTTTGGTTTTTCAAAAAGAGAGAAGAGAAAAGATAGTAAATGAATATGAAAATTCCATTTACAGAATATCATGCGAATATATACACTTTTCTGTTTTAGTTTCAGAAAGAAAGAAGAGACAACATTTGCACCGCCATCTTGTTTTGTAACAATAGCATCAAGTGTGATAATGCAATGGTGTAGATCACATTTTGTGTATATATGAAAGATTTCCATTTTACCAGACCTTCCCACTACCATCTAGATTACAAGTCTGTTAATAAGGAGGTATTCGCTTTAATACACAGAAATTAAATGTATGGAAGATCTAGCTTGGATAGTCTCTTTCAGATTTCAATGCATGGTGATAACACTCAAAACAATATGAAAACGAAAGTTTGTTTTAAGTATTACATGCTACAATATTTGAAAAAACAAAATACCATACAGAAAAAGTTTTGTTTTAGTTTTTTAAAACAGAAACAGCATTTATAACACCGTCGTATTTTAATACACAGACACAAGAGTGATGCTGATATCGATACAGTAGTCATTATGGGTTTGCGGTGTTAAAGACTTTGAGTAGCATTGGGAGAGGCTACAATTATCATTACAATAACTCATTTACTGGTTAGGACAATATTAAGGGATGTACCAATTAGCAGTTATTTCCAGTCGTCTCTTAAGCTGGAAAGTAGTGAGAAACAATTTGTCAGATATCCATTATTTCTACTTGATACAATCAATTTAATGCAAGGCGCGGAAACAGGATTTTGAGTACCAGGGGGGGGGGGGGGGGGCGAAAATATGTAACTGCCAGCAATCTGCTTTCGGTCTCTCTTACATTTTAGGATATATATCGAAAAAGTGCAATATCGACACAAACGGAAAATTTAATGAAAAATACCACGTTTTTAATACTTACAATAGGTTTAATGAAAAAAACGTAATGGAGTGCAATGAAGTGCATGGTTTGAAGTTTTGGTGAGGTTTAACGAACTTTTGTGTTAGACAAACGACATGCAGGACATATCTTTTTCATGTTGCATCAGCAGTGAAGGGCAGATTATTAGCCATAGTGCCCTATTTAATGTCCGATTAAATAAAATGATAAATGAAAAATGATGGTTTTCCTTATGTTTAACATAGGCCTGTAGGCCTTATACATACAAGTGGCCGGTTATTCTTATCTTAATGTATTTGCCTTTCAATATTGCACTATATCAAGTTAGTTACCTGTCACTGTTTTGTCTGTTGAACCCGTACCAGACCGTTTGTTTTTTGCATTATATCATGTAAATCTCCACGTCTTTGTGCCTTCGTCAATCTGAGTTTGTATACTTCGTTCTATCGTTTTCTAATTGAGTAAATGAATTAACATTCGCTAATTACATTGTTTTATAATAATAAAACAAAGCGTACATTGGAAACAAATGTCTCCAAATAAGTAAACATTATGACAGCAGAGGACTTCAATGCAAATATCTTATGATAATTTGTATTTACATGTCATATATTATTTTGTAAGTATTTTTGTTAGTCTTTCTTTTTATGTATGTAATGCATCCTTTCTCTTAGCAAGGTTTCTGCAGAGATCACTACTTTCACCCTTGTTTATACATTTATGATATTAAGTCGTCTGAAGGAACACACATATATATTTTATACCCTCTACCATGTCTTTACATTAAGATATAATTATGCATTCATGTACACTCTAATTTATGGTTTTATGCTTAGATGTCAATTGCATTCATTAATTTGCACAACTTTGCTCAATTACTATTTCATCAAGCGATCCAGGAATCGTCTTTAGAGACATGAAATTAAAGCTTTAATAATTTAATGTCATTCAATAAATGATTTCATACAAACACTGATATTTGTCCGAGGTCTGTTCTATTGCTGCCAATACTGACCAAGGACAAATAACAGTGTCTGTATGAAATTACTAATTTAAAAAGTAGTTTATTAATCAACTTTATATAATATACTAAAATTCCTAACCTCTTCAAGGCTTAATATGAAATGAAGTGTTTATTTGATTTACTTCAAGATGTTGTCATTTGGTTTTTGGTAAAAACTTCCATATTTCTATGTTCATGTAGGAACAGTTCAACTGACCAATCACAAACTCTCACACAGATGCATCGAAATTTCATACAGGCTATAGTTTTAGCAAATCACAATGCTTAGATTCCATACTGGAACAATTGAATTCATGCATGAATAGTTGATCGTTTTATTTGCTCGTACAAGTTGATTTTCACTGATAGTGAGCGTAATATTGTAAAGTTAATAAATAAAATATAATTGTATAACATAGAAGATGCTTTCTGTAGGAACTGGTTAACCACAATTGCGATTAATGTTTAAGTGATCATTATTTATTAGTACAGTAATATATCTTCATATATATTCTTCATCAAGTGCACTTACTGTTTTCAGAAACGGAAATCAAGTAATTGACACAGAACGTATTATACTATTGAGCGTTCCATTTAATTTCCTGCTAACGCCACTATTCAGTAATATTTAAAACTTCCTTATGATAAACGAATACATATGTATTTGTTTAAGTTTAATTATCTTGCAACGATAAGCTCGTATGTGGTAGTACTTGAATGCTGACTATTTTGAATCTTGAAAAAACTTAAATGATGTCCCGTTTATTTATCGCAGGTTATGCCCACCTTAATGAGAACAAGAAAACGAACACACCTATAAAATGGTTGAACAGTCAGTGGACGCCGAGCTTGACACTTCCAGTGACCCACAGACGCGTACCGTAACCGCGTTACAAGAATGACACGATAAAGAGGTATACACTTTCAATTACAGCAGTAACATTTTTCCTTACAAGCTGTCACACTTTACTGAAGAATTCAACATGTTTATGTTGCAAAGAAAATTTATTAATTAAAAATGGATTGAAGTTAACTTTTGTTTGTCAAAAATGTATGTGAATTCGTTCGTGCGAGTGTGTGTTTGTGTGTGTAGGTGAAATGTGGGCTTCCAAGAAACCTAAAAGGCATGTTGAATTTAAATGAATAGCAATGGCATGTTCAAAAATTAAGTTTAGTAAAAAATATCCCACATTTATCGATCCTGTTTAAATATAATTCATTTGGCATACGTTTGCTATACGTGCATCTTAGGTTTAAGATGATAGGTCCATATGGAAACTTCACAGCCGTATGATGTTTGTTTTACTAATAGGCAGGTCTACTACTCCAATTCAATGTCCAAAACATGAAGTCACCAATGCTTCCAACATCGATAATTGATTTGCGCATTACCACAAAAAGCAGCAAGTCTCAATCAACACAGTACGCACAGCGAATAACAGGTGTCCTTTTGTATATACTTTTTACAAAAGGCACAGGAATTCCAATATATTTATTTGTCAGAAGTGTTATTTTGTAGGGTAATGCTTACATTTTGAATTGTATATACATGCTTTTTTTACCTTTGGTGCGATTGCGCTGTCAATCCAGTATATCGGTCGGTCTAAATTGAAAATACATGCCATTCATTAATACATTTCTAAAACTGTTTTCCAAGAGACCGTCTTGCACACGAGTGCCGAAAACTATAAAAAGCTAATTATCATTCTTGCAATAGTATGCGGTGTCTTGGTGTTGGTCAGTGTCATCGGAATTTCCATTGCTGTTATATGCGCTAGACGTACACGTCAGTCCGAAGGTAAGTTGAATGCAAATTTTTTATTTCTGAATAGAAAGAGAGACCGTGTACATAGCGATAAACAATTATTTATTCAACTTTTTAATGTGAACGATATTCTGCCTACAGAATTTGTCCACAGAACAATTAAATGTGCTTCTGGTTGAGAGCCGCTGGTCTCAAGCTACCATATTAACACATTTAATTTAAGTTATATCACCTACGAGAAAGGAATGTTGTTTCGAATAGCATGTACCTTTGTCAAATGTTTATCATTGTGACAATGTATGTGATTCGAACATGAAATATTTAGACAACTCAAACCGGTTCGATAATACAACACTTTTAATGTAAGTTCATAGTATATGTTAAATCGCGGAAGAACAAATGATGTATGTAGTACGATATGGTACGTTCTTATTCACCCGGCCATTAATGAATGAGTTAACTGGGACACGCAAGCCGAGTAAAATCTTAAGACATTCTAATTCTAACCTATTCATCTCCCTTATTACTGGTGCATGCTTAGGCTACATGTATTGTGGGGCATATTATATTTTACATAATTTTTGATAATATTAAGAACCTATAATAACAAACACAGCGGAAAACACAATTTAATGACGCAGTACGTTCAGCTAGTACATTGCTGTCTGATTATATATTAGCGACAGAGGCGATTCTTAATACAAATCTTACGGAGCATTCCGGATTCGCATCAAGATTGCGTGAATACTTCATATCTTTTGTTTATTTTTTCAAGTAGGCGTTCACAATTTTTGAATCACACAATTAATACACGTTAACCCTTATTTTCGGTTTAATCATGCACATTCGCATAACGCATAGAAGAAAATGCATCTCTGTACCAAATTAAATGCAAGCAAAGCATAATGGAAATCCAAAGGAAAACATTGCAAAAAATAATAATACGAACATAATAAATTTGCAACGAAGACGCCGGAAGGCAAATGTAACCATGGCGTATCGAGTTTGACGATTATTGTTGTTCAAAGGACACAATTTGTGCTTACCAACATAAAATCTCCATAACCATGTAAAGGATAATATTATCTTGTAAAAAATTACAATACAAAAATTTAATTAAGATGTAAATAATATAGATATACAGCACATAGAGAACTACATTATCAGGTTTTGGAAAAACAATCTACCCCAATGCTTGAAACAATAATAACAACAAACGACAACTGACCATACTCTAACATTCTGCGATATTCTACTTTGTAAGAATGCAAAATATGGTAATGAAAGACACACACTATTCTGTTGTCAAAAAAATAAGAAAAAAACACACTAAATTATATAAGGATTATGATTTCGATTATGATTACTGTTTTCTCGTAAAGCGCCTGTTTGTACCGGTATACATATATATTGTTTTTACATTGATTGTATGCCAGTAGTTATAGCTCATTTTTTAATGTTTTTCCTGATATTGCCACTTTTATTTCGTAGACATATAGTTCCTTTCAGTTAATATATAAACACTGACTGTAGTCAATATGTTATTGAACTTAACTTCAACTGGTTTTTAGTTGGTGTATATGGTGTACATGGCAAAATGAGTTCGTGACAACCAGATAATTATTATATTGCATTGTATGAAATAAGGGTACCATCTTACGGAGCAGTATATCTATGTAAACATTGTTCAGTTTAGAACTACTGTGTCAACGAAGTCATTTTGTGAATCAAATAGCACATACATAGAACGTATAAATTCAAATGTGCATGTATATGCTTACCCGCATAATGTGAAGGAAGCAAAATAAAATCAAGTTTTTGTCAAGAAAGGTTCCATCAAAGTCACCATTGTTCGTAAGTTCCTTGAAAAGTTTTATCCAATATTCAGCACACTCCCTGCAAAACATGCTCCACCAGCATTCAATCAGCTGATTACAGCAGCTTTTACAATATAGAATTTTTTTTCTCCACCAAAAGCGTCCCCATCGTCTTGTCTTAAATAAATGCGCAATTCGCAAACGACACCGTTTTCTGTCCCCATGTCATCGCGCACTATCATTGGACAACCACCAAGTTCTTGTACACTCTCTGTATAATAAGATACAATCAAGTATGGGTCATTGCTAGTAAGATATGCATTTAACCAAATAATCTTTCTAGAAAAGCCATCTATACACCCGTTTATGCAAACACCGAATGGACGAAGTTTGTCTTAAGAATTCATATGCTAAATATTATTTGGATCTTTGGAAATATAACATCTTCTTCGAAGTCGATGCTGTTGTCGAAGTGATACATTTTCGGGGTTAAATATTGAGAGTAAACAACGCACAGCTTCCTTGTTTATTTTGAACCCCATTCGCCTACATTTTTTCGTGCATCCACCTGTAACCATGTAGCGACCCGGAGATTTTTTGTTGTTCATCAATAAATCTAACAGCTTCCAAAATGTCACCATTGGTTTTCTTCCGATAAAGACCATTCCTTTGCAAGAATCGAATGAGATTCTGATTACTTATTATGTTATGTCTTCTAAACAAAATAGAGATATATACCGCGATACTTTAATCCCAGACTGAAGTAGTGCACACAAGCATATAACCGTTCATCACGTTCCATGATTTATACAATTTTAAGTCAACACAGCCAAAAACCTTCAGTCATCAATTCGTAAAAACGAAATATTATTTTGTATAAACGAAAAATTATTACGTTTTAACGAAATAGTAATACGTTTAAACGAAATACTATTACGTTTTTACGAAATGGTATTACGTTTAAACGAAATAGTATTACGTTTACACGAAATAGTATTAGGTTTAATCGAACTAGCATTACGTTTAAACAAAAAGTATTACATTTAAACGAGATATTATTACATTTTTGCGAAATAATATTACGTTTTAACGAAATATATTATTACGTTTTAATGAAATAGTATAACGTTTTTTTCGAAAAAGTATTACGATTTTAGGAAATAATATTACTTTTTACGAAAAACATTCGCAATTTCGGAAGAGCATTACGATTTTACGAAATAGTATTACGTTTTTACGAATATGTAGTACGTTTTTACGAAACAGTATTACGATTAACAAAATAATAAAAAAGTGTGTCCTGTCAATTTAGGGGCACCGTAGAATTACCATGTCCTCCGTTTATTGTTTAAACATTTGTGAAAAAGAGGTGCTAACAATTTAACACAATTTACAATTTATATTAGCCGTAAACAATTTTAAACAAAGAGATTACATTAAATTTTTAAACCGCACTTTTAGTACCGTGACACGTGACCTTTAGAGCCGCCAAAATAAACAATTGGTAGAAAACAACTTTCTCTGCGCACAGAAAGCAATTTATCAACACGTTATTACATGTTGTAACGCTTACATACAACAATAATTTAACAGAGTTTTCGAAATCCGAAATCCCGAAAACAACAATGTTAACCACAAAATTAAGTACCTCGTTACTTATTAACCGTGCTGCGAGTCGTGCCTAAGAAAGTTGCAGGTCTGTAGATCTGGTGAACATTCAACTGTTAAGTAATTAAATTGCAATTCAATTGAATTAATATTCTCTTTTATTGCTATTTAATTTGAATAGCAATGCTACGAGGTTAAAGTTTATTTACAAGTGCGTGTATTGTGATTAATTATGGGCTAAGTGTGAGGTTTGGCACGCCTTTAAACTGGTTTAAACCCCGAATGCTTTGCATTGGCCGTTCCAAGGCGGTGACCACAGTTTTAATCATGTTATGTTGTATGTATTCAGAACTTTTCAAACGGCAAAGCCGTGTCGGAAGTGGTAATTGGCACGATAAACCTGTACTTGCACGAGGGCTTTAGCCACCGCTATTATCTTTTAAAACATAAACAAAACTCGAGTGAATCAGTGGAAAGACCGTGGAAAAGCGCGCGCACTCACGTCATTATTATATTACTTCATGATCAGTTACTTCCAAAGTATACATGTTGTATTTTCTCGATAGATACGCCGTTAATAAAGGTTTTATTATAAAGTAATATAAGCACGTTTTTAATGTGACGAATCATTAATACGCACGTTAATTTAATTAAACTTTTATTCAGAAAAATGAGAGATTGCGTCATTACGCGCACGTGAAGTTTGGCGAGTTATTTTGCACTCCCGCAAATAACCGGAACTACTGTATTGGCACCATAGCTAAAGGTTATGGATTTTTTTCCTGCACAAATGTGTTACTATTTATAGTAAGGTGTATAATAATTATAGGTTAATACACGGTTATGGTGCACCTTTAGGCCGTATCAGCGCACCTTCGGCAGTATTGGCCCGAGAACTTTAGTCCGAGGGCCAATAATTCCGAAGGTGCGTCGATACGGCCTAAAGGCGCACCATAGTCGTGTTTAACCTTTTTATTACATACCTTCTACGCAAGTCAATTAAGCAACTGTTTAACAAGTTACATCAATTTGTTTAACCAAAATACTGTACTTGTTGCAACAAATACATTAACATACGTTTAGCACCTCTGTCGAAATTTCAAACAATTCTCTCTCTTCAACCTTACTTTGAAGCCAGTGATTTTACCCGATTAATGTCCAATTTCGTTTTTCTTATGGTATTTTCATTTTTTTTCATGGAATTAACATATTTCATGGGTATCAATTTCTCGCTCATTGTCTTTAATATTGCCGTCTAATTCCAACAAACGATCTGCAAATACGTTGAGCGTACGCTCTGCAGCAGCCATTTTGACGTTGCTAACTGCAGTAATGACGTCAACGCGCGGTTTACGACGGCACGAGAAATTGATAGTATGCCAATATACCCGTATTTCGGCACACCGGAAGTAGAAAAACCCGTATTTGGCACACCACTTGTGTATGCCCGGCACTTTTAAAACCGTATCCGTTAAAAATCAACGTAAATGTGTTACTATTTATGTTAAGGTATGTAATAATGTCCTGTATAGACGATTCCAGAAATTAGTGATGCGTGAATTATCTGCCCCTGGATACTCTTCCGTCCGCCATTGCGGTACTGCAAATATTTTGACAGCTGTGCTAATCAAGAAACACGTCGATTGGAAAATACCAGTTTACGCTACATATTGACACAAAATGCCTTACGAGCGAAGTGGTAGAAAGCAATGTGTTGTTGTAGGCTGTACAAACAATTAAAAAATGCTGTTTGATTGGAAGAATTCGGTTTATGAAGAACACAAGCCGACAAGGTTCAAAACAAAGACTGTCCATGTCTGCAGCCATTTAATTTCCACTGTATTCCAGCCAACGAGGAGTGTGTGATTTCATAAATTTAAATTTTAAATATATAATATGACCAGTAATTACTGCAATTTGACCAGTTACTGCTAAGAAATAGGTCCGAGAATTGTATCATGCTTTATACCAATCGTGTGTACTTTGTGAACAAATTAACTTATTATTTTAATTGTAAGGTCTATGAATTGCTTCCCTTTATTGATATTGTCAAAAGCACAAATAATATTACACAAATTATGCAAGCCATTGTGTTGATCTATACACAATGATTATAGATAGTAAGCGAAAGTGAAGCATACAAGAACCATAACTCATAATTGCCAAACAGTTCTAATTATTTACCTTTTTCTGATTGTTTGACATAACTCTAGATTTCAAATTATGGTACTTCAACTTACTAAACAGAATGAGAGACGACATTAGCAGAAAATACAATATAAAATAATTGCAAAATGATTTGTATGCGTATTGGCAAAGTCTTGCCATGTAGAAAATGCTATATAGGCAGGGGCATCCGTGTCATTTAGACATATTTCTAATGTGTATATATGATAACCTTGCTATTATTATTCATAACTAAATTGAAACTATCAACCAGTTTAGTATTCGACATAATTTGATTTAATAGCATACATGTACTACTTTCGTACGTAGTGAATTGCATTAACGTATAACTATACAACTGAGTTTACAAGAGGTAATTATGATTCGTGTTATTCTTGTGTAAAATTGATTCATTTAAAAGAAAGTTCAAAGTAGGACAGATATCTATGAAAATGTCTTTACATGGTAATATTTGTTTTTACCTTATAGTTATTAGTTTTAAAGCTTTAATTAATGTAACAGTCCTCTAGATAAAAACATTGTTAAATGATACTAGTAATCCCTTAATTGAAAACTGAATGATTAGTTAGACCTGTGTGGGCAAAACTATACGTTTCAATGTCTACCGTATATTTATGGTTTTAAAATTTAAAAAATATTGAATCAACAATTGCTATTCAGTTAATGTGCACTATATTTACATCAATATACGTATTGTGAGAAACTTGCTTTCAAATTAAATAGTTGATTTCTTTCAAAATCCATCTCAATTTCTGTCAAAGTTTTTAGTAAGTAATGATTGGTACTTCCAGTTTATGAGAATGTTCCAAATCTTTAATCAGTATTTTCTCCAATATTTCTCTTATCTAGAGCACCGTTATGAACTGTGCCACAAGTAGGCCATCTTGTCATTATATCTTCCTTATTCAGACACAGACAGTGTCTTTAATTTGGTATTGGGTTTGTTAAAAGCTTGATCAATAGTACATGAAATCACACATAAATGATCTTCAAGAAGAATTTCGGGAAATTGTACTCCTAATTTTGAACAGTATAACATTATGCTACAACAGCTTCATTAATAAAGTCATTTTTAATGTAGCACATACATAAATGGGCTTCTCTATTATAATTAATATCTGGGACCATGTTTATAAATACTTTTATGATATACTTAATTTCAGTTGAAGGTCAGTCAAAACTAAAATTAGTGTTTCACACTCTATGCTTGACAAACACTGTACTATTCAAACGTTTGGAATTACATTGAAATGCACTTCCCAGTTTTAAACAAAATCTAATTACAAAATTTCAGAGGTGTGAGATTTTTCTTATTTTTATAAATAACAACCCAGGTCATCCATTTGACATCCATTAGTGTGTTATAACAACAAACAAGTCATTTGTATTGTTGGTTGTTGGATCTTTCATGCATTAAAGATTATTCAAGCATATTTTTCTTGCTATCCTCTTCCTTTATCAGCGGGTTTAACACATCATTATTAAATAACGAAACAAGAATAGGGTGAAGCCTGTAAATTGTGCATTACTTAGCATACAAAAAATGTACTTGTCCAATGTCCGTCAGATGTATTGTTCTCTCAAGAACCAGAGCTAGTGGTTGGGTCTAAATGCACCAAACCTGGTATGTAAGTTGGTCATCCCAAGTAATGACTGTACGTCAATGTCACTATGACCCAAAGCAGCGGTTACTCGGAAGCAGTTACTAGTATATCTCTGTCTGGCGGTTGAATATGACCTTTCCGCTCAATTAATGGTCTTCAACGTATATGTGTGTGACTAGTTCTGTCTTGCCGAGCCAAAGATCAGCAAATTGTTCTTTCGAAGAAATTTGTGTTCATTTTAAAACGTAATAGAAAGTTGGTTATTTTTAAATTTGGTTTGTAGCGAGTATATGCAGGTCCTACATGTACAATACATTTGTTCATTGTAATGTTCGTTGTTCACTTATTTTGAGCCCGACCTCCAGGTAAACTCCCGTGAAATGCTTCCATTCATACATAAATGTATTCGAGGTCCTTCTGCACCGAAGATGCTTTGTGTGAACACCCGGGTGTGTCCGTCCATCTACCTGCCTAATTTACTCTTTTACAGAGACACCTTGAACATCGGGTTTTGAATCATACATGTAATAACATGCAATTGCAATTTTCAGCTATAAAACTGAAATGACGTTTTTATTTTGGTGAGGTTTTGTACCGGATATCCCGGAGGAAACCTAGTTGTCCGGTATGATGAATTCTAACCAAACCACAGGCATCGCGACCTCAAATTAAACCACGATCACCTATGTGAAAAGCCAGTTTCCCAACAACTGCCTCAGCCGGAGAGTCAAAACCTGTATTGAACACCTAAGTTGCATGTACGTGTGGCTTAAATTCCTGCTTACAGGGTTTAAAGGGACTACACACAAATTCCGTATTTGTTGAAGTGCCCAAAATATCTTCTCTGCAAAACTAAGGCATCAACCTTACCAGATTTCATTTATTAAGAAAAAAGATAGAAACAAGGAATCAAGTATGCCTCCATCAGGGCTCGAAGCTAGGATTTACTGGAACTTCGAAAAACTAAAATATAAAGAAAAAAACTCATTACTTGATTAATTAATTCAGCTTTTTGTGGGTGATTCCTAAATTACATATGACTTTCATCGACTGTTTTTAATGATGACTTCATATGCGGATGCAAAAGGGGGGGGGGGGGGGAAGCGTCGCACGCCCCCTTTTAATTGTCTAAGATACGATATTATTCACTTCAAAATAAATTGTGTATACGCCCGTTGTGTCTAATGTTCATTTATCAGCATAAATCAATTTAGTTTAAGTCATTATGCGCGACCTGTGGTACTGTCGCACAATTGTTTCTTTTTGGGGGTACAACGGCGTCTATTCTAACGCGTATACGAGTACAAAGCTTTTTTTTATTGATCTGGTAAGAGGTAAGCATATATTGTTTCTAGTGGGACATTTGAAAGGAAAGAAAATGTGTGTTTTAGAGCAAAGAAAAGAACATATTTGTCATTATGTAATTATATACGCATCTAGCTCAATACCAGAGAGGTTGTTAACGTGATGCTGCGTATTTTAATTAACCGTACTATTTAGTCCAAAATCTGCTTCATTGCCGGACGCACTACTCGAAGTATATTTAGAATTATGATGCACAGAAGCCTATTTTTCAATATTAAGAAGCTAACTATAAACTAAACTGAACGCATTTAAGCAAGACTTGTTTAACAAAATAGTTAATGTCGGTTTGCAGCTACTAAAATACCAATGCCTCTAACCCTAAATCCTATACCAGCGCCTGGACTTGGTATATATTGGTATAAAGTTCATTTCTAGGGTTTTGACATTTGACAATTATCAAGCAAACATATAATTCAGAAAATTTATTTAATTTCGTTTTCACTGCACAGTTAGTGTAAAAATAACACTGCAAAAATAACACACGTTATAATTTAGTCAGCATATGGTTCAATGTCTGTATAAGTTGGGACGCGCCAAACGATATCGCATAACTAGCTGCTACTCATTTCTCCATATATTGTGCTACTTTAAGCTACACTACGAAGAACAGCTAGCATACTTTACATAATCAGTTGTATAGATTGCTTCAGTGTCAAATACAAACTGACTGCATCATAAGGCTCAAATGCAAGCCGCAAATTATTTTCTGACATATAGTTAATGCACGAATTATATATGTCTTCATCACACGGGATAGTTGTTTCAAGTTCAACGATGTCATTGCCTATCGCTATTATGTCTTCACTCTAGTGATTCAAGTAGTTACGTGTATGCCAAAGCTCGGGAACTGTGTACATGATGTTTGGTCGACCGTGTCGGGATACCCCTGCTCCAAGTAGTTACGTGTATGCCAAAGCTCGGGAACTGTGTACATGATGTTTGGTCGACCGTGTGGGGATACCCCAGCTCCAAGTAGTTACGTGTATGCCATAGCTCGGGAACTGTGTACATGATGTTTGGTCGACCGTGTGGGGATACCCCTGCTCTTGATGGGCGAATCAAGTGATTGTTCCAGACATCGACAGTAGAATCCAACTCATTCCGAAACACACAAAATAAAAATTATACTAAGGCTACTAGGAATAATAAATTATATCTGTTCACAAAATTAACACACGTTTACCCAAATTTTCGGTTTAATCATGCAAATTCGCATTACGCATAGAAGAAAATGCATCACTGTACGAAATTAAATGCTAGCAAAGCATATTGGAAATCTAAGGGTAAATACTACAAAAAAATAATAATACAAACATAATATATTCACCACGAAGACGCCGGAAGGCAAATATAACCATGGCGCATCGAGTTTGACTATTATGGTTGTTCAAAGGACACAATTTGTGTTAACCAACATAAAATCTCCATAACAATGTAAAGGATAATATTATCTTATAAAAAATTTCAATACAAAGATCTAATTAAAATGTAAATAATATAGATCTACAGCTCATAGAGTACTGTCTTATCAGGTTTTGGAAAAAACAACAAATAAACCACAATGCTTTAAACAATAATCACAACAAACGACAACTGACAATACTCTAACAATCTGCGATATTCTACCTTGTAAGAATGCAAAATATGGTAATGCAAGACACACATAATTCTGTTGTCAAAATAAAAATAAGAAAACAACATACTAAATTATATAAGGATTATGATTTCGATTATGATTACTGTTTCTCGTAAAGCGCATTTTTGTACAAGGATACATATATATTATTTTTATATTGGTTGTATGCCACTATTTATAGCTCATTTTTTACTTTTTTCCTGATATTGCCAGTTTTATTTCGTAGACATATAGTTACTTTAAGTTAATATGTAAACGCTGACTATAGTCAGTATTTTATTGAACTAAACTTCAACTGGTTTTTAGTTGGTGTATATGGTGTATATGCCAAAATGATTTCGTGACAACCATATAATTATTATATTGCATTGTATGAAATAAGGGTACCATCTTACGGAGCAGTATATCTATGTAAACATAGTTACGTTTAGAGCTACTGTGTCAAAGGAGTCATTTTTAAAATCAAATAGCACATATATAGAACGTGTAAATAAAATGTACATGTATATGCTTACCTGTATAATGTGAAGGAAGCAAAATGAAATCAAGTTTTTGTCAAGAAAGGTTCCGTCAAAGTTACCATTGTTGATAAGTCCCTTGAAAAGTTGTATCCAATATTCAGCACACTCCTTGCGAAACATACTCCACCAGCATTCAATCCGCTGATTACAGCAGCTTTTACTATATATAAAACTTTTGTCTCCACCAAAAGTGTCCCCATCGTCTTGTCTTAAATATCTTTTCAAATCACAAACGACACCGTTTTCTGTCCCCATGTCATCGCGCACTATCGTTGGACAACTACCAAGTTCTTGTACACTCTCTGTATAATAAGATACAATCAAGTATGGGCCAATGCTAGTAAGATTTGCATTTAACCAAATAATCTTTCTAGAAAAGCCATCTATACACCCGTTTATGCAAACACCGAATGGACGAAGTTTGTCTTAAGAATTCATATGCCAAATATTATTTGGATCTTTGGAAATATAACATCTTCTTCGAAGTCGATGCTGTTGTCGAAGTGATACATTTTCCGGGTTAAATATTGAGAGTAAACAACGCACAGCTTTCTTGTTTATTGTGAACTCCATTCGCCTACATTTTTTCGTGCATCCACCTGTAACCATGCAGCGACCCGGAGATTTTTTGTTGTTCATCAATAAATCTAACAGCTTCCAAAATGTCACCATTGGTTTTCTTCCGATAAAGACCATTCCTTTGCAAGAATCGAATGAGATTCCGAACACTTATTATGTTATGTTTTCTAAACAAAATAGAGATTTTACCGCGATACTTTAATCCCAGACTGAAGTAGTGCACAATATTATATAACCGTTCATCACGTCCCATGATTTATACAATTTTAAGTCAACACAGCCAAAAACCTTCAGTCATCAATTCGTAAAAACGAAATATTATTTCGTATAAGCGAAAAATTATTATGTTTTAACGAAATAGTAATACGTTTCAACGAAATAGTATTACGTTTTTAAGAAATGGTATTACGTTGAAACGAAATAGTATTACGTTTACACGAAATAGTATTAGGTTTAAACGACCAAGTATTACGATTTTACGAAATAATATTACTTTTTTACGAAATACATTTCGTAGTTTCGAAAGAGCATTACGATGTTACGAAATAGTAATACGTTTTAACGAATTAGTATTACGTTTTTACGAAACACTATTACGTTTAACGAAAAAAAAAAAAAAATGTGTCCTGTCAATTTAGGGGCACCGTAGAATTACCATGTCCTCCGTTTATTGTTTAAACATTTGTGAAAAAGAGGTGCTAACAATTTAACACAATTTACAATTTATAATAGCCGTAAGAGCATCAATTTTAAACAAAGAGATTAAATTGAATTTTTAAACCGCACTTTTAGTACCGTGACACGTAACCTTTAGAGCCGCCAAAATAAACAATTGGTAGGAAACAACTTTCTCTGCGCACGGAAAGCAATTTATCAACACGTTATTACATGTTGTAACGCTTACATACAACAATAATTTAACAGAGTTTCGAAATCCGAAGTCCCGAAAACAACAATGTTAACCACAAAATTAAGTACGTCGTTACTTATTAACCGTGCTGCGAGTCGTGCCTAAGAAAGTTGCAGGTCTGTAGATCTGGTGAACATTCAACTGTTAAGTAATTAAATTGCAATTCAATTGAATTAATATTCTCTTTTATTGCTATTTAATTTGAATAGCAATGCTACGAGGTTAAAGTTTATTTACAAGTGCGTGTATTGTGATTAATTATGGGCTAAGTGTGAGGTTCGGCACGCCTTTAAACTGGTTTAAACCCCGAATGCTTTGCATTGGCCGTTCCAAGGCGGCGACCACAGTTTTAATCATGTTATGTTGTATGTATTCAGAACTTATCAAACGGCAAAGCCGTGCCGGAAGTGGTAATTGGCACGATAAACCTGTACTTGCTCGAGGGCTTTAGCCACCGCTATTATGTAAGGCAACCTGTGACTAAAATGAATAGGAAAAACCTGGATTATAATGCTAAGAACCTAATCTGTTTCGTAAGTACAGTAAAAACAATGTATTACGACTATTCACAAGATACTAAAGTGCAGAAATTAGTGGTGACTCGTGACATTACAAAACTGCTTCTAAAAAGAAACAATAAAAATCTAACGAGTTCATTTGAATTATTATATGGATAAAACCTGACAATAACAGGAGCTTGGGGATATGGATACTCGCAATGGATATATATGAAAATAAATGCTGTTATAAATTACACAAGGGCTAAATGAAGTCCAGCTGTAAGTTGTTTCAGTAGCAATCAACAAATGCAAGACGACAAGGTAAGTTTTAAAATAAAATTACTACCCCTGGTACCAGATTGTATCATTATATACAAAGTATCATTAAACATTCTTTAAGCATCTGTTATATTTAAGCTGTTATATTAACATAATAAACAATGTACGGAGCACTTTGAAAAACAAAGTTCGGTATGTTGTTTGAATGTGTTAATATGTTGGCAGAACCTTTATTTGCGCACCAAATGCTGTCATATTTTACATGACGTCATATTAACGTCAACTGCAAACACTGTAAAAAATCAACGCAAAATAACAAAATGTAAGTAAATTACAAAAGAACACTGAAAGGCACTTAAAACTTTCAGACGACAAAACGACGACGTCAATTGAGCGTACGGAGCAACGTCCAATAATCAAGATTTTTTGAAGCAGGGCAGGACACCTATATAATCGTATTATTATAATTTTGAAGAAGGAGGGAGCTTTTAATTGTTGCAGAACAACTTGTGCTTGAGTGTCACCGGCGTTTCAGTGTGTATACATCCGACGATTCACTGACTGGGCGACCGACGACAGAGCAGCCTACCAGAGACTCTGTCTTTAACATAATATTGTACCCATATAGTAAGTGGGTACATCATTATAGGAAGTGTGTGGAGTGTTCCGGGGAATATTTTGAGAAACACTGACAGTCCGTGAGGACACGTGAGGACAATGTTCAAAAATTGTCACGATGACGCGTAGTAATGACGTCAAAGAGCGCCGTACAAATGCGATATGATTTAGTTGTAAAACGTATTTGCTCCATGAAAAATGAAACACGAGAATAAAAATTACAGATTTTGTTCAGAAATTCTTCTTTCGCACCATATAAATTTTATCTATGATAAAAATCGTGAATTATATGCGAGTAGTCAGGGAACTTTACGACACCAGTGACTGAATTAAATGAATTAAATATAAAATATGCATTGCAGGTCATTGAACATTCATCATCGATGCATGGGTGTGCTTAATAGATTTACAACATTTTATTTTCAGGAATGAAAACTTACATACTCTCTTTCTTCTAAAATGGTTTTTTCAATACAAAGTTTACTAGTACATTACATTTATCGGCGTTAAAATCCTGCTGCACCTAGCTTTGTTCATGTAACCTTTGCATAAACAGTAGGCCTAAATATATAAAATACACTTTTTTGTTTAAAAATATAAACGGTTTGGCCAAACTACTGCACAACTAAATTGTGCAAACATCTCCTACATGTGTACAATACTATTTATGCATTATGTACTCCCTCAAACATTGTAGAAGCATAAATAGACAAAACTGCACGCATGTATGTTATCGTAAATAATCTGATTTATCATCGTCTTCAGTCTGAGTCATGTATTGCAAAGTCAACATACCTTCAATTTTAAATGTTTACAAAAAAGTCAATGTTAAATATGATGACACCATGTTTCAAGTTCGAAATAAAAACCTTTTCTTTTCTACTAATTTTCCGTATCCTCAACTGCAGTAACTGAGTTTGCGAAATAAATGCCGACGTACTCAGTTGGCGTGCTGGGCCTTGCCAGGGTATCAGACGCCTTTGGTAGTGTCGCCTTTGCCGGCAGAGCTTCGAGATCCAGATCTGCATACATGAGCTCTGTGGCGCCAGGTTTCTGAAATTAACCCCCAATTCTCCCATAGCCGTTTAATTGATTATTTAAGCATGATTAATTAGTCTTCTGCAGTGTAAGGAACTCAGTTAAATTTGGCACTGATTAAATGACATGGCAAGGAAACACACGAATAATGATGGCATTGTGTGTATGTGTTTGTTTATACTAAATATAAAGAGGCCCAATCTGACCAAAGTATGAGATCACGAAGATATATCAGAGCACGCTAAATTATTTGAAAACTCCATTTATATCTCATCAATGAGATCCGATAGTTAATTTCGTGTTTTAATTTTAGATCACATTTATAACACAGAAATATCGCATATAAAACATTTTAGTCACAAAGTGTTTTGTTTGGCTCATGTTGCAAATATTGACTATCCGGTCATGCTTACGAACTATGAATGTCTGATCACTGTGACTTGGAATCCCAAATTAAAATTTGTTTTCATTTTCACTTTTCATGAAAGTAAATATATTGATTGACTAACTAAAATACCGTAAGAGCATGATCTTCTGTTGGTCGTCCTTATATCCTATTCGAGGCTATTATTGGCCCCCTTAATGCCCCCAAATGTTACCAGGTTTGGTGTCTGACACGTTTGTGTATTCTTTATGTGTAAGCTACAGTGTAGCGCATTGTTTAAGCTCTTGGTCAATTAGTCACTTGCCTTACTGTATATCACTATTAACAATTCTTCTGTCTGCTTTTAAACATTTCTTCAATTAAAAATTAATCAAAGTACCTTCTTCTTTGGCCACGTGTTCTTCGCGTCTGAAACACAAGAGCCTGTTGTAGCAAGGATTCGACAAGGAAGAAGCATAATTATTTATTTATACTTAAATTAAAGGGACTCTCTCACATATTTTGTGAATTGGATTATGTAGTATTTATATTAAGTTATATGAGATATGGTTTCGATTAGCATCGGTCTGATAAACGAACAAATACCACAATAACAAAAATAGTACGCCAATTAAAGAAAGAATACGAAGTATTATATAATAGTTTGTTACACACTTATACAAAGTGTTTTATAAAATATAAATAACATACTCACATAGGAGCAAATCTTTACTTCTTGAAATAAAGTTAAGTTCATCGGATACACTTGCATAAACTAAGTCGTACGCTATATCCATGCAATGAAAATAAGATGCTAAAGAATTAATAAGTTGCCGGGACAATTACCATGGGTAATTGTGTGCTGATGAAATTTAAGATAAGCAACACGCATTTCAATATAAGCTTTGGTAACCGATAAAAATACACTATGAATAAAATACTTTATCTATAATATTACACTATAAATAAAATTATTTATCTGATAAAATAAGAACCGATCTCCTGAAAGGGACCTGTTAAAAGATTGACGAATTGACAATTTGTCAACTTTTTAGTTTATGAGTAATCAACGGTTGAAATTTATAAAATTATAAAGCGTTTGTAACGCAAAACGATGAAATAATTTGGCGTGTTTATGTTAATTTTGTTGAAATTGTTGACAACACGTGGAACACTTAAATAAAGTAAATATTGCAGGGCGAAATATAGAAGTCGGAATGGCCGAGTGGTAAAGGCGATTTAATCCGCATGTCCCGGGTTCGAATCCTGGTGGGACAAATTTTGTTTTATTTTTTATGCCCCAGAAGGGAACTTCGGGGCCATATAGTAATCGCATCGTCCGTCCGTCTGTCCGTCCATCACTGCAGTCAAGCTTCTTGTTCGGAGCATAACTCCATTAGTAGTGAAGGGATTCAAATGAAACTTCATATAATAATAGAGGTCAATGAGAGAAAGTGCAGTGTACTCAGACTTCAAATAGTTTTTTCAATATTTAAAGAGTTATTGTCCTTAGTTTAATGTTCTTGTGCGGAGCATATCTCCATTAGTATTGAAGGGATTCAAATGAAATTTCATGTAATTATAGAAGACATTGAGAGGAAGTGCAGAGTATATAAGTTTGTTAGTACAAAACCACAAATTATTGATAGAGGACGTTGAGAGGAAGTGCATAGTACAATGACAATAACTAATTCTTCAATATGTGCGGAGTTATTGCCCTTTGTTTTTTGTGCAGATACTTACTACCGTAGTATTGAAGGAAATTAAAATTACACTACATATATTGAAAGCGGACATTGAGAGGAAGAGCAGAGTACAAATACCATAACTCTTTCTTCAATATTTATGGAGCTATTGCCCTTCAGTTAATTTTCTAGGGCAGTTCATTACTCCATTAGTATTGAAGTGATAAACAATAAAATCACATATATTGATAGAGGATGTTGAAAGAGGTGCGGAGTACAAGTACCATAACTCTTGTTGTAGGAAGCATCATTTTTGCCAACATGTAACTGACATTGTGTTGCCTTCCTTGAAAAGCATACCTCAAATCCTATGACAAGCATTGTTCTAAATTATTGTGTTGTTATAATAATTGAGCTTTTTAGTTCCTATGCTTAAATCTTTCAAGTTAAGACATTAATGACATACTTAAAAAAATGCGAAAATCTGTGAAAAAGGCTCTTTAAATGTAACCCATACTTTAGGAACTAATATTATATAAATCACACATGACTAGCCTGTGCGGACTGCACTTTACGCCTATGCATTAAGCCCAGTTTTCCCATGACACGCCTCAAATGCAATATAAAACATATTTACTGGATATACCTTTCGGATGCTGGAAGGAACTTTGGAAACTACTATGTCAGTTTCAAATGTTAATATAAAGTTTATATTTATTTTAAAGCTCTATGCTTAAAATCTAATAGTGTTCATCAATTTGTAATATCAATTATAGTTTTGTTTACAAGCAATTATAACTAAAGCAATTAAAAACATTTCATACTTTTCTTAGCTTGTGTTTTAAGAAATATATGCATGACAATTGTATGTCCACAGTTGTATACTTCATTATTAAGCTGTTGATATTGCCAAACCTATTATTCAATGATTAATGTTAATTTGTGCTGCATAAATGTCTGGTATTTTACATGAACATCTCCATTAGTGTTCAATAAACAAAAAACAGATTCTGATTGTGATACCTAACAACTAAAGCAAATCCATTAAAAAAAATCAAAATGCATCGATAAATAAACATTTGTAATTTGTTTGCAATCTCCGAGATCGAAATATAAAATGTTTTTTTCTGTACACGGTCCTCAGATTTGAAACAATGGGCATCGTGAATGCCGAAATGTTGTAAATGAAGCGATACTATTTAATGCATTGTTACATTTCTATGAATATATCACCAGCCGAGGTTTTAGGCTTAAGTAGAGCTTTTCTTCTAGGTCTGTTTGTCTTTAAATTACGAGACAATGCCTGACAAATGTTGCTCAGTTGTTCACATTGATTGAATTATGCCAGTATGTGATTAGTAATTTTATGCACATGTGGCGCTTAAACACGTGATCGAACAATATTTAGAGTTCCTTTGCAATTTTGTGATAAAATTTGTTAATTGTGTGTTCCGTCTTGGATTCATTACGTCGAGGAGTTAGTGTTAAAGTGTGTATGTATGATCTAGACAAAGTGCATTTATCAAAGTTACTTTATAGAGTTAATTACCTTACACTTTGATTAAAATGTGGAATAAAGTTAAAAAGAACTATACTCTGTAAAATGCATTAATGTCTGGTTTTTAATCACAAACTAGTTTTTGTCTGTGCAGCCAAAAAATTCAATAAAACATATATACACGCATACTTGACAGTTGATTTAGATTACACGACACTAATAAAGGAAACATGAAACATTTTTGTTTATTCATTCGACACTTAATAATAGTGTTTCTTTCTTTTTGCGGTCTGATTTCAAGTCATTTTATCACTTTCATTTGCTAGTTTTGAAAATAATTGATAAAAAATTTGTACGTGCACACTTTAAGATTTGTGTGGTGTGGGTCGGTTCAAAGTTCTTCTTGACACTGGTGTGCTGCGGAATGGTGCAAAAGTTATGGGATAAATATGGCCAATGCACCCTTCGCAGGCTGGGCATGGAGATACATACACTGTAAGTGTGCAAAGTGCTAGTACCTTATATATGTCTGCTTGAAGTACAATTTGTGCATTTCTGTACAAATAACATTTAGGTTGTGTTTAAAAATGAGTCCTTGAATATCTAAAATCTAGTTTAATGTTGCTTACAGAAATACAGAATAAGAATGCTTGATCATTTTGTTACCACACATTCCAAAAAAGTTGGTTATTAATAATATAGGTCTCAAAATGTAAAGCATTGGAATTTCGAAATTAAATAATGGATACAATTGATGTAAAATTCATTCTAAGGGCTTTGCAAAAAAATCCAATATTAAATCTGTGTTACATAAGGAAAAAACAAGAAAGTTGTTGTCGGATATTACGAGTGCTTGGTTTTTCAACGGCTATGTGTACGGACAAACATCAAGTGATGAAAGAGTGCGTTTTGATATATATGATAACATTAACAATGTAATAAGTGACTTCAGGCAACACCAAAGAAGCCATAATCCCAGGAACATCAGAGCCTGAGACTCTAACTAGTAAGATATGTAAAACAATATATCTTACATCTTCTGATAACAACCATTAATGAAATACCGTTTTGTTGTTTTTCTAAAATCTCTTTTCACAAAGTTTTACAACTACCATGTGATTGTTTCCATTATTTTTTGTTCAAAAAATTGATTACAGAAATATTGACCATATGCATAGACTCTTTTCAATATTCATGTAAATATACAACAATTCATTTGTCCTTGCACGTCTGTATTTATGTATATTATTAAAAACATGTTTCAGGGCAAAACTTCAGGAGATTAAACAATATATATATATATATATATGCATGCAGTACACAGATACACACTCAGACGCACGCACACGTACACACATACGCACGCACGCACACACACACACGCACACGAATACACGCACACACAAATGATTTACATGTAAACACTAAAAATACACTGGTGTATTATCGATTTACTGACAGTTTATGTCCACTACAGTTTATTTTATTTATTTATTGTTCAGCTATGATATTGTTAATACCAAATAATATAGACATATTCTATTTATTAAAAAGTGTGGTAATAGCCTTGTAAAATTTGTTCTGATCTAGAAAAAAATGTCACTAACATGGGTTCTAGTTTAAAGACATTTGGTGGCCTAGTTTCCGGTAAAAAGAAAGTAAATCCCATGCATGCTTTTTGCAATGGAAAATCCCGTTATAGTAATCGTAAAGGTTTTTCAATTTCGAGGGTCGTCTGATAAACCTATACTAGTATCAAAATTTAATAAAGAGATTGGTATAACAAATTGAGAAAACATGGGCAATTATAAAAAAAAAGGCAAGATAGGCTTTTCTATGCAAATTTACTTATTAGTGATCAGAAACTTACAAAATCATTTTTTGTTCGTAAATTGTTACAAGTATTATATATTTCAAATTTCAATACAGTTCAACATGTTTCATAGACGGCCGTCAAACTGACTTGTCGAGTTTATAAGAACGGATATTACTGTTAGCAGTACAGTTAGTCGTGAAAAGCATGGACGTGTGAAAATTACCATAGTGTTTTTATGATTAGAGCTGCATTTGTCTCTAATCCTAAACTCTAACTGGACTTTAGATTATTATCATGTGGAAGGCATGTGAATTATTGCTTTTAAAGAATAGTCATAGCAGCTAATGTATTATTTAAAGATTGATTTTAGGTGAATTTTTCAACTATAATAAACCCCTTTTTATTACGATTTAGAAATGAAACTACTTGTATTCCCATAGATGTTACTTTGACCATTGAAAATTCTTGTCTTAAGAATATTTTCTTAAGCATATACCCTCACTTGTTGATATACCGGTCTTCTTGTAAGGATCTTCCGTTCTGTTTGTGTATAGGTTTGCATTATTGTTAATGTCTCTTTAAAATGTGTGTATGTACGTTGTGGTGTGAAATATCCGTCTCATTATCTGTGTTTTTGTTGTTCTTTCTATAGTGGGAACTGCACTCTTTTTGTGTGTATCCCAATGATTTAGTGTGTTCTTTTTAGGATAAACAAGAAAGTTCATATATTATATAATTTACTTTACATAAAATTGCGATGTAAATTGCAGTTATGTTTATAAGGTCAGTTAATTAATATTTTGTGCGATGTTTCCTCTGTATTTGAAAGTAATTGTATGATAGCCATGTTGTTGTACATACCTCTATCATGATCTTGTTTTTTTTATCAACAAGTTTGTTTGTTACAGTGGGCATTATCAAACTATCTCATTAGTCTTTGTTGTTGATCGACAAATGTATGTTATATGTATCAAAGTATGGCTGACACCTGCAGAGAATGGTTTATGAGGCACTCAGTGAAAAACTGTATGAAAACATTATTAAAAATTTATCTTAATGACCTCATGTAACATTATCTCATACAATTGTAGAGGCTTAAATAATATTCATAAAAGAATTGGTGCTTTTAATTTTTTAAGAGAAAAAAATGCTGATGTATATTGTTTACAAGATGTGCATTTTACTTCTAATATGGAAAAGCATTTGAACTCGTTATGGAACTCTCAAGTATATTTTTAGTTACGGCAAGTCCAATGCCCGAGGCGTAGGTATTATGTTTAAAAAGGGCTTAGATATTAAAGTTTCTCAATCCTTTTGTGATACTAATGGCAATTATGTTGTGTTGGACATAACTTACCAATCAAGACAATTTACCCTTATTAATGTTTATGGGCCAAATACAGATTGTCCTGATTTTTTTAAAAGCATTTTTGAAATCACAGATTCAATTGGAAATGAATCACTCATTTGGTGTGGAGATTTTAATCTAGTGCTTAACACTGAACTTGACTATAATAATTATAAATCTTATAACAATAATAAAAACGCTAGGAAATTTATACTCGATCTTATTCAACAAAAACATTTATGTGATCCTTTCAGAGAATTAAATGGCAATATCAAGAAATTTTCATGGCGCAGAACAAATCCTATACAACAAGCATGGTTAGATTTCTTCCTTATTACTGAAGATTTATTGCCACATGTGAGAAGCTGTAATATTGGTAGTAGTTACCGATCAGATCACTCTGTAATAACTTTAAATCTAGTCTTACAAGATATCAAACTTGGAAAAGGTCTTTGGAAATGTAACAACTCACTTTTATTGGACAGAGATTATTTAAACTGTATAAACCAAAAAATTAAAGAAGTTAAGAAACAGTACGCCTTATCGGTTTATAATTTTGATAACATTAATATTGTAAATGATCAGGATATGCAGTTTTTAATCAATGATCAACTTTTTTTTAGAAACCCTTCTTTTGAAAATTCGGGGCAAAACAATATCTTATGCATCTTATAAAAATAAAACTAGGAGGGATAGAGAACAAACTTTACTAGAAGAGATCGAAAAAATAGAAACTAATATAAATGACCAAAACAAATCAATACTTCTCGAAATGCAAACGGAGTTACAAAATATTCGAGATGAAAAAATCAAAGGCCATGTTATAAGGTCAAGGGCAGAGTGGATTGACATTGGAGAAAAGCCAACAAAGCTATTTTGTAGCCTAGAAAGACATTATTGCATGAACAAAGTTATACCATTTCTAGAAAGAAGCAATGGAAATTATATATATAATCAAACGAAATCTTAAAAGAAACTGAGTGTTTTTACAAAAATCTATACTCTAAAGTGAACAATAACCCAAATATTGATATCCCTAACTTTTTAGAATATTCTCATATTCCAAAACTAAAAAGCGACCAGTCAAATTTATTAGAAGGCCTTCTCACATATCCAGAAGTTTCAAATACTCTTAAACTTATGCAAAATGATAAGAGTCCTGGGTCGGATGGCTTTACAACAAATTTCTTTAAAGTTTTTTGGAATAAAATTGGCCATTTTGTAGTTAGGTCCTTAAATTTTGCATTTACTAATGGCGAACTATCAGTGACATAAAAACAAGGTATTATTACTTGCATTCCAAAACAGGATAAACCAAAACAGTTTTAAAAAAACTGGCGACCTATAACTCTTTTGAATACTATATACAAATTAGCTTCAGGTTCAATTGCTCATCGGTTTTTATATATATTAGTGAATAAAGACCAAACAGGATTTGTTAAAGGGAGGTTTATTGGTGAAAACATACGTCTTATCTATGACATAATGAATCATACTGAAAAATGTAATATTCCGGGACTCTTAATGATGATATATTTTGAAAAGGCCTTCGACACATTATCTTTTGATTTTATTAATAACACTTTATTATTTTTTAACTTTGGTCCTTCATTCATGAAATGGATAAAGTTGTTTTCTACAGAAATTTTAACAGCAGTTCAGCTGAATGGATTTTTAACTAATTTCTTTGAAATACAACGCGGTTGTCGTCAAGGAGACCCCATTAGCCCCTACTTATTCATTCTCTGTGCCGAAATACTAGCTGCAAAAATAAGAATCAGTAAAAATGTAAAAGGAATTTTTATTAACGGCGTTGAATATAAAATCTCTAAATTTGCTGATGACACATCTTTACTATTGGATGGAAGTGAAGCCTCACTCAAATCTACTTTCGATATTCTACAAGATTTTTCTTTGATTGTCTGGGCTAAAGGTTAACTTTGAAAAAACACATGTTATTTGGATTGGTGCATTAACATATAGTACACGGTCAATAAAAACAAAATGGAAGCTCAATACTTGTTTCAGATTACTTGGAATTAACTTTAATGTTGACCTAGATAAAATGATATCATTAAATTTCGAAGACAAAATTGATACAATAAGTAATTGTATAAAGTCATGTAATAAAAGAGAACTTACACCCATAGGTAGAATAACAGTTATTAAATCATTGTTACTGCCACACTTAACTAATTTGTTTGCTACCCTACCAAGACCAAATACACAATTTCTGCATAAACTTTATAGTCTTTTTTATGATTTTGTTTGGCAAGGTAAAACAAGAATAAAAAGTAAAGTTCTAGTCAAAGATTATACTGATGGTGGATTGAAAATGCTCGATGTTGTTGCATACATGAATAGCATCAAATTAACCTGGTTTAAGCGTTTATTACCAGGTGCCGATAGCAAGTGGCGTATTTTAGTTTGCAATAATATTGTAAATATTAACCACTTATTAAATTTTGGTAAGGTCTATCTTCAAATTATTCCACAACTATGTAAAAACCCATTTTGGGCAGATGTATTTCAGTCATACATGGATTTTATTAATAAATATGTTATAACTACTATAACCGATGTTTTAGGATTACCTATCTTTTACAATCACAAGTTGTTGGTTGGTAATGAACCAATTTTTATCAAAGCTCGGTATGATCGGGGAATTCGTTATGTTAAAGATCTTATGAAAAATGATACGTCATTTCTAGATAGATCGGAATTAAGCAAGAGAATTGGAACTTCAGTGAATTTCCTGCAATATGAAGGTATTACAAAATCTATTCAAGTCTATTTAAAATCTCTTCATATTGCCGAGAACACAGAAATAATGGATACATGTTTCCCTTTAATACTAAGCTATATTAAGTCATTAATTTTGTGTACAAAAGGTAATGCTGTTATATATAAAACTCTCATCAACAATCCAGAAATTCCATCATGTCGTGAAAAGTGGAATAGTATTTTTAACATTCATGAATCCGAATGGAAGTTTTTACATAGTTGGATATTTGATGTCACACAAGATTCTTACTTACAATGGTTCCAATTTAGGCTAACTCATAACATATTAGGTTGCAACAGCCTTCTTTCCAACAGTTATCCAATGTAAACAATATTGTTTATCAAATTGATGCCGAATTTGCAATGAATTCTAAATCATTCATCTTAGGCTCACCTAAAAAAGCCTATAATCTATTTTGAGATACAGAGTTACATTTTTCTTTGTAAACGAAGAAACACCATCCCCGCATTAGAAGGTTTAAAAAGACTTTTAAACTGATCATGCACAATTATTGAAAAAACTAACTTGTCTGAAGAAAGTAAGGGTTGTATGAACATATTAAAATTATTTTGCAGCCGAAATTAAATACATGTATTGACGTTACAATATTGAAAAATTGTTTATTTTTATACACCCACTCCCCTTATTCAGCATTGATATATTTTGATGGATAAAAATGCTGCAACATTTACCATGTTGTTTTTTTTCTTTTTTCCTTTTGTTGTTCTCCTGTATTTATGTATTTATTGATTCTCGACTACATAAATTTTATACATGTCATAGCATATATTATAGTGGAATAAACCAAGTATATGTTGTTATGTATTGCCATGTATATTATATTCTTTGTATATATATATGTACTTGTAAACGAATAGTGAGAATAAAAAAAAAAAAAAAAGAAAGTTTGTTAATGCTTGTAATTTTCATGACATTGTTTCTGACGTTGTGTAGAAGAAAGGTTCAAATTGGTATAGTTATTTTACATTTTAATTCATATGAAATATGATACACATTGAGTGCTAATTGTGCACTGATAACTTAAATTTTAAGGTGTTCCTTATTCCGCATTTCAACATCTGAGATAAAGAATAAACCTATTCACATCTCCAGTATCATGATACTGTGTCAGGCAACACTACACTTATTGTTTTAACAGTGCCAGTAAAGCTTTTGTTCTTAAGATAACAATGTATTTATTTGACTCTAGATCACATACTCTGGGTATATTTATTACTAAATCATTAGGATTATTTTAATTCAAGCCAACCATGATACGATCGTGTGTGTTCAATTTCCAAACATAATCTGCATCTATATATGGGTGTTTAGTAAACAGGTTTGCCATAAATTGTCCGTATTTTAGTAAGTTATGTTCGTTTGTGTCTATGTTCTACTAAACAAATAATAACCAGGTTTTAGAAATGTTTGAAGTGGTATATTATAATCCAGGTATTTGATTTGGTTTTACCAGCATAACTTTTATAACAGTAATAATTATAATAATGAATCATAATTATTTTCTCTGTACATATTTTGCTTCTAATTTGTACTTATCTACATTACATGATAATGTAGATTTTCTTTCAGCATTGTACAGAGAATATCAATTATTTTGATACAATTGTTACCAATGTTTTAAGTTTTTGGCATATCCTTAGCTAGTGTTTCGTACAATATTTGCACACGAAAAGATATTTATATGGTTACTATTAAAGACTACAGAATGATTGTTCTCTGCTTTAATGTAATGTGTTTGGACGTTGGATAGCTGTAAACATTTGCAGATTAACTACATTCAAACAACTGCATTTTCAATGACAGTTATTTAGTCCATTTGTTTTTAATTGCATGACAAAGTGATTGCTATTAAAGTATGCTTCGTAATTATCGATAATATTAAAAGCGTACTAGATTTTTTCTGTATCAACAAAACCTTTACAGATTTAGAGTGCCTTTGCCAGAAAATGTAATATTTTTGTGCAGTTTGTGACCGTTGCTAGTAGAAACAAACATCTGTCAGATTACTTCAATTTTGTATAAAAATAATAAAACTTCAATAACTTTATTTTTGTTTCTTTTCAGCTCGCCATCAACAACATGATAACTTTGACAACGATCAGAATTACACCCAAGGGGTCAACTACCGACCTCGAATGTATGGTAATGCCTTCCAACCAGGCCGATACTTCCAGGGAAAGGGTATCGAGGGTGCCCAACACCATCGCCGCTATCCGGGCGCGTTTGGTCCCGCAAGTCGAAACAGTTACCTAGCGCACACCGGAGAAAGCCAGGTTCCGCGGAAGCCAAAAGTGATCACAATTGTGATAAATGGACCTAAACCCAGAAACAATGTTAAGATCTTGCTTAACAGAAGGAGTGTTCAGTCGTTTGAACAGCTATTAGGTGATATTTCTGAAGCCTTTGGTCCAAAATGGAAAACAAATAAGGTTAGGAAGTTGTTCACAACACGAGGTCGGGAAGTGCAGGGCGTGGCAGAATTTTTCCGTGATGATGATGTTTTTATTGGAGTGGGAAACGAGCCTCTTACTGAGCAAGATGTTTATGAACTTATTGAGGAAGTCTATCCAGACAGCCCGTATGCTAAAAATATTATGAAAGACTTTGAAAGACAGAAGAGGAAGAGATTAGCACAGGTAAAAGATCCAGCTAGAGACATTGATGCTGATAAACGGGATAGCGGTTTCGGGGAAGGAAGTGACGGAAGAAACAGAGATGTGGATTCAGAGTATGTTTTGTATAAGGGTAGGCCAACAGAAAAAGGCAAGAGAAGGAATGAGTATCCCAGAGACCTGGAGGTGGCTATGAGATTAGATAAAGAGAAGGAAAAGGCAGCTCATGAAGAAAAAGATCTGATAAGGAGACAAAGAATGAAGATGGTTGACGCAGAGAGAAGAGCTCAGGAAGAGGAAAGTAGGAAAGGAGACAAGTCCCTAAGGAAGGAAAAGTTGAAGATCCATTCAAGAAACTGAAGGAACAGAAGGATAAGGAACGAGAGGAGATAAGGAAACGAAGAGATGAAGAAAAGAAAACGCAAGAAGAAGATGAGAAAGCAAGGAGGGAAGAGGAACGACAGAGGAGAGAGAAGGATAAAGTTGATAGAGAACAAGCAGAAGCAGCTGCAAGAGAAATGCAAGCAGCAGCTAAGAAGGAAAGAGCAGAGAGAGAAAGGGAAAAGACAGAAAGACGAGCAGCTCTTGAAAAGGAAAGGGAACAGAAACAACATGAGGCTCGTGAAAAAGACAAAGAAATAAGAGAGAAGGAAAAGGCTGAGAAACATCGTGACAAACATCACATTGAAACACAAGAGAAGGATGCTAAGGAATCAGAATCAGATAAGCATGCAAAAGATAAAGGGCATGGAGAAAAGGATGATAAAGTGAAGGACAGTGTGTCAGAAAAAGAGGACAAAGATGATGACAAAAATGAGAAAACTATTGCTGACAATAAGGAGAAAGATAACAGAGAAGCTGAACGGAGAAAGAAAAAGACCAGTAAAGCTAGGATTATAAGAAAAACAAAGTTAGAAAGACAAATTAGTAATGATAACCATGTTTTAGCCAAATATGAATTAGGACGGACATTAGGGGATGGCAATTTTGCTATAGTGCGTTCGTCGAAAATGAAGGCAACTGGTGTGGAATATGCCATGAAAGTGATAGATAAACCAAAACTTAAAGGCAAAGAGCACATGGTTGAAAATGAAATTGAAATTATGAAGGATTGCAACCATCCGAATATTGTCAAATTGTATGAGGAATATGAAACTACAGATAAAATATATATTGTCATGGAATTAGTAAAGGTATGTACAACTTTTGTGCTATTGTTATCAGGTGCTATGTCAGTATATAATTCATAAGTTGCTTATTTCTGGTCAGTAATTTTAATATAACATAGTATATCATTAACAATTAATTGGAAATAATTAATGATTGATATAAATAAATGTGCATACCTGTGTGAAATACGGGCATGAAGTTACATTGGCAGAAAATTGTTTTTTTAATTATGCACTGTTTTTAATATGTTGTATTCTTCATCATCATAGTACAGTTAATTACATGTTGAGTCTTCTTATTAACTAACATATACCAACACTCTGTAGTTGCATTCCAATAACCATCATTAAACCTTAGAAAACTATTATCACATATATATTTTGCTCTGTTGCGCCAACTGGAACTTAAAAAAGCCTCTATCATCAAGACCTACCCAAGTTTATTTTGGTTGAGTTAAGAATGCTGTAAAATGATATTAGTAGCGGAAAGCTGTTCATATTAGCAACAGATTTTTCAAAATGTACAAAAAAAAATTAAAAAAATTCTGACAAACTATTTTGGTAGTAGTTACATTTAAGATTTTAGAAAAGCGGTTTTCTAATTCTAAATGAAGCTTGTCGTGGGAAACCTGGGCTTAATGCATGTGCGTAAAGTGTCGTCGCGGATTACCGTTTGCAGTCCACAAATATGAATATAACTAGGGTCACCGCCTTGGAACTGTCATTGCAAAGCTGTGGGGATTTTATCCGGTTTAGGGATACCCGAACCTTGTTAACCGGTTTAGGGATACCCGAATCATGTTAACCGGTTTAGGGATACCCGAACCTTGTTAACCGGTTTAGGGATGCCCGAACCTTGTTAACCGGTTTAGGGATGCCCGAACCTTGTTAACCGGTTTAGGGATACCCGAACCTCACACTTGGCCCAGAATGATTGACAGTACATGTGATCTGTTAATGTATTTTCATTATTTAAATTGTTTTCTCAATATTTTGTCATCTGCGTTATTGGAAATCCCATGAAATGCAATAGCAGAGGCTATTGATTGGTTTGAAACTAAAGTCAACAATCTGAAAGGTGTGTTGATTGCCCAATGGAAACCAATAATCTGGCGGAATCAGAAAATCTTTCAATGTTGACAGACGTGCCCAAATGTATTAAGAAAAAATTTCTTTTACGGTGTTGATACAAGATACCTTGGAATTTATAGTGTGCGTTTATTTTCAATATATGTATCTTGACATACTGATGTATCCATATGAATTTAATAAAATTTCGAATTGCTAGAAGAATTCCTGTAAATAAAAAAAAAAATGCACAAATCGAAACGCTAAAATTTAATGGCTTTACATATTTTTAAGCAGTCAATTAAGTCACTCAGTACTTTAAAATGATGGGGTAATACTCAGTTGTGACAAAATCCTTATTTTGTTGCACAATTTATGCATAGGTTTTAGTGGTTTGTTTTTAAAGAAATACCACAGCATATAAGGGTCGTATTGACAGTAGATTGACAATAACACTTGAAAAAATAGAAGTTCATTTACAGGTAATAAATATTAAAGCATTGTTAAATGTGATGGCCTTGTTTCTATAAACAGTTGACAATGTATAAAAATTGAAACCTACTGGTGCCGTGCACCCTAAACAAGTTATGCATTGTTGTCTTAACGATCCCATCAATATATTATTGCTACTTTAAAAATATGTATGAGAACAATTAGACTTTGTCTTATTTACACAAAAACACAGGCTAATCTGGGACGGCACTTTCCGCCTACAGTGGCTTTATATTTAGAAGAGATTTCCTTGAAACAGAAAATACCATAAAAGCGGAAAGTGCCGTCTGGACAACACTTTACACACAAGCATTAAGCCCGGTTTTCCCACGACAAACATCATATGTGTCTATACTTATGGGAAATACCTGTGATACGCCCCTTTACATATGGGAAACACCTGTGATGCGCCCCTTTACTTATTGGAAATACGTGTGATACGCCCCTTTACTTATGGGAAACACCTGTGATACACCCCTTTACTTATGGGAAATAACAGTGATGGGCCCCTTTTCTTATGGGAAATACCTGTGATAGGCCCCTTTACTTATGGGAAATACCTGTGATAGGCCCCTTTACTTATGGGAAATACCTGTGATAGGCCCCTTTACTTATGGGAAATACCTGTGATAGGCCCCTTTACTTATGGGGAATACATGTGATACGCCCCTTTACTTATGGGAAATACCTGTGATAGGCCCCTTTACTTATAGGAAATACCTGTGATACGCCCCTTCACTTATGGGAAATACCTGTGATAGGCCCCTTTACTTATGGGAAACACCTGTGATACGCCCCTATACTTTTGGGAAATACCTGTGATACGCCTCTATACTTAGGGAAATACCAGTGATAGGCCCTTTACTTATGGGAAGTACCTGTGAAAGGCCCCTTTACTTATGGGAAATACTTGTGATAGGCCCCTTTCCTTATGGGAAACACCTGTGATAGGCCCCTTTACTTATGGGATATACCTGTGATAGGCCCCTTTACTTATGGGAAATACCTGTGATAGGCCCCTTTACTTATGCGAAGTACCTGTGATATGCCCCTTTACTTATGGGAAATACCAGTGATGGGCCCCTTTACTTATGGGAAATACTTGTGATAGGCCCCTTTCCTTATGGGAAACACCTGTGATAGGCCCCTTTAATTATGGGAAATACCTGTGATACGCCCCTTTACTTATGCGAAATACCTGTTATACACCCCTTTACTTATGGGAAATACCTGTGATACGAGCCTTTACTTATGGGAAATACCTGTGATACGTCCCTTTACTTATGGGGAATACCTGTGGTACGCCCCTTTACTTATGGAAAATACCTGTGATAGGCCCCTTTACTTATGGGAAATACCTGTGATACGCCCCTTTATTTATGGGAAATACCTGTGATAGGCCCCTTTTCTTATGGGAAACACGTGTGATACGCCCCTTTACTTATGGGAAATACATGTGTTACGCCCCTTTACTTATGGGAAATACCTGTGATACGCCCCTTTACTTATGGGAAATATCTGTGATAGGCCCATTTACTTATGAGAAATACCTGTGATAGGCCCCTTTACTTATGGGAAATACCTGTGATAGGCCCCTTTACTTATGGGAAATACCTGTGATAGGCCCCTTTACTTATGGGAAATTCCTGTGATACGCCCCTTTACTTATGGGAAATACCTGTGATAGGCCCCTTTACTTATGGGAAATACCTGTGATACGCCCCTTTACTTATGGGAAATACCTGTGATACGCCCCTTTACTTATGGGAAATACCTGTGATAATCCCCTTTACTTATGGGAAATACCTGTGATACGTTCCTGTGCTTATGGGAAATACCTGTGATGCGCCCCTTTACTTATGGGAAATACCTGTGATACGCCCCTTTACTTATGGGAAATACCTGTGATAGGCCCCTTTACTTATGGGAAATACCTGTGATAGGCCCCTTTACTTATGGAAAATACCTGTGATACACCTCTTTGCTTATGGGAAATACCTGTGATACGCCCCTTTACTTATGGGAAATACCTGTGATAGGCCCCTTTACTTATGGGAAATACCTGTGATACGCCCCTGTACTTATGGGAAATACCTGTGATAGGCCCCTTTACTTATGCGAAATACCTGTGATAGGCCCCTTTAAGAGGCATGAAATTGATATGCTCCATAAAAGTCATTAGAAGTTGAGTCAGAGGCTAGTACGGTAGCGTTCGATTAGAGACGATTTTAAAGAGGTTGCCATTAATGATGGGAATTAGTCCAAAAAGATTTGTAACATAAACTTTGCTAAACTTCACTGATTAATCAATTAATCATCAATTAAAGAGGGGTGTACTGCTTACAAATAGAAAGCTTTTATTGGTTATCAAAATCGAAAAAATGTCCAATCATTTAAAGGTAGATTAATTGTATAATTATTAACTTATGGTAAAGCTGTGTATGATATCATATACAAATAATAAAATTTGAAATTGCCAGTTTCAAGCTGATTGTTTCATTGTATCTGTTTCAAAAACATGAAATTTTCCAAATGTAATGACATCATGCAATTGCCCTCAAAATACAACATTTCACCAGGATTTTTGTCCCCTTTAATGAAATTTGTTAACATTTCCCCCCCCTAAGGACTTGAGCATATTTCACAATCTCTAAATATATGAAATCTTAAAATTGTCTCGAAACTCAGATTTTTACAGGGAAAATTACTGATTATTAATCTTGACATTTACAATGTTTTTTAAGCCAAGTGACAATCTTTTAAAGATATACTTATGCTGCAGGGTGGAGACTTGTTTGATGCCATCACCCAGAGTGTCAAGTTTGGGGAGGTGGACTCCGCCCACATGGTGAAGGATCTCTGTAGCGCGCTGTTCTACCTGCACACCCGCATCATTGTACACAGGGACCTGAAGCCGGAAAACTTACTGGTATGTAGCCCTTACTGAGTCACTGCTACTGGTATGTAACCCAGATAGAGTCACTGTCCTGTATGTAACTCTGACTGATTCGCTGTTACTGGTATGTAGCCCTGACTCAGTCACTGCTACTGTTATGTAACCCAGATTGAGTCACTGTTACTGGTATGTAGCCCTGACTGAGTTGCTGTTACTGGTATGTAGCCCTGAGTGAGTCCCTGTTACGGTATGTAGCCCTGACTGAGTCCCTGTTACTGGTATGTAGCCCTGACTGTGTCACTGTAACTGGTATGTTGACCTGACTGAGTCCCTGTTACTGGTATATAGCCCTGACTGAGTCGCTGTTACTGGTATGTAGCCTTGAGTGAGTCACTGTGGTATATAGCCCTGACTGAGTCCCTGTTACTGGTATGTAGCCCTGACTGAGTCCCTGTTACTGGTATGTAGCCCTGAGTGAGTCACTGTGGTATGTAGCCCTGACTGAGACCCTGTTGCTGGTATGTAGCCCTGACTGAGTCTCTGTTACTGGTAGGTAGCCCTGAGTGAGTCACTGTTACTGGTATGTAGCCCTGACTGGTATGCATTAATCTCACTTGCCGAAACTATATAATTTTCTTCTTAAACAAATATCAACAGAACAAACTATTATATGTGTTTTTATTAATCAAAGATATCAGAAGCCCCCCTATATGGAATTTAAAAATATTCATTCAAAAATTATTGCAATCCATTTGAGGCGTGTCGTGGGAAAACCGGGCTTAATGCATGTATGTAAAGTGTCATCCCGGATAAGCCTGTACAGTCCACACAGGCTAATCCAGGATTGCACTTTCCGCCTACAGTGGATTTATGTTTAGAAGACACTTTCTTGAAACAGAAAATGCCATAAAAGCGGAAAGTGCCATCCCGGATTAGCTTGTGCAGGCTAATGCGGAATGACACTTAATGCACATGCATTAAGCCTGGTTTTATCACGACACGATTCATTTGTTTATACGTGTTTCTTCATCATGCTGCAGATTTGATGTAAGGGGGTAATAAAACAAACAGCAATAAAACATGCATTACTGTTTATTTGTTATTGTGAAGTGTATTGCACTCAAGTGTACTTGTGACTTGTGTTCAAGATTTCAGACCATCAGTTTACCTAACAAAGGCACTTGCCTGAACTACTGCATGTACAACTTGAATACAGTGTATCTTCCTGTTTTATTATCAAGTGTCAATTTGGGGGCACCATATATTTATACTATATAGCATACGAAAACATTTGAGGCATGTCATGGAAAAACTGGCTTAATGCAAGTGCGTAGAGAGTCGTCCTGAATCAGCCTGTGCAGTCTGCACAGCTGATCCGGGACGACACTTTCCCCCTACAGTTTATGTTTAGAAGAGACATCCTTGATACAGAAAATACCAGAAAAGCAGAAAGTGCCATCCTGGATTAGCCTCTGCAGACTACAAAAGCAAATCCGGGTCGACACTTTACGCACATGCATTAAGCCCGGTTTTCCCTCGACATGCCCCATTTTATGTCCTTCAAATGCAATCAATGTGACAAATGGAATTAAATTTTAATAGTAAATAAAACCATTGGTAATTATGATATTATATTTGATTGAAACAAACGGTTGTATTTCAATTGCAGACCTCGCTGGTCTAGTCACACACTTTACACAGTTTTGTTTTCTTCTCATATAGTTTGTTTACTTTTGTGATCTAGTCAGACAGTTCACACATTTTTTGTTTCTCGCAGGTGCACCGTAACAAGGACATGACCATATCACTGAAGCTTGCAGACTTCGGCCTAGCCATGGATGTGAAGGAGGCCATATACACAGTGTGCGGAACCCCGACCTATGTGGCCCCAGAAATCCTCTCTGAGATAGGTAAGTTATTCACAGTGTGCGGGACACCAACTTACGTGGCCGCGGAAAGCCTCTTCGAGATACGCTAGTTATACACTGTGTTCTGGACACACTTAAGTGCCTCCGGAAATCCTGTCCGAGATCGGTAAGTTATAAACATAAATATGTGCGGAACCCCAACATACATGGCCCTGGAAATCCTTTCTGAGATAGGTAAATTATACACTGTGTACGGGCACCAACTAAGATGGCCCCGCAAATCCTCTCCGCGATAAGTAAGTTATACAGGGTGTGCAGAACCCCAACCTACATGGCCCCAGAAATCCTCTCAGAGATAGGTAAGTTATATTCGGTTAACGGAACACCAACCTACGTGGCCCCGGAATTCCTCTCAGAGATAGGTAAGTTATATTCGGTTAACGGAACACCAACCTACGTGGCCCCAGAAATCCTCTCAGAGATAGGTAAGTTATATTCGGTTAACGGAACACCAACCTACGTGGCCCCGGAATTCCTCTCAGAGATAGGTAAGTTATACACTGTGTGCGAAGTGTCACTGAAGTCATGTTGAAATTGTTTGTGCCTGTATTCGACGACCCATTCTTAGACTTTGGAATGGAAAATGGACTCAGACTGGAGACGAGAGAAGTCTGAAATTAGCATTGGTGAATGCATCGCAAGATTCAAATAAACAGGGTTCTTAGAATTGAACAGTTTCAAAAATAAACTTAATATGTCTTAAGTCTAAGCATGGTGAAAGGTGAATCTGGGCCCAGGTCAAAGCTTAGTATAATCACCTGTTGTCCTGATTAATATTAGCAAAGATATGTTTTCAAAGAAAAGATCTAGCAAACAAACAACAAAACAAAGAAAGGATTTATGCATTTGTTTTTAAGAAAAATCAGACATACTATACACCTATACACCTATGAAGGTGCAGAGAAATGCATTTGATAAGGGTTTTTTTTGCCCCCACTTTAGAGGGGGGGGGGCATATAGATTTGCCCTTGTCCGTCCGTCTGTCCGTCCATCTTATTTTTGTGTCGCGCATAACTCAAAAAGTATAACTGCGAGAATTATGAAATTTAATAAGCTTATTCATTGGCATTGGGGCTTGTGCACCTTTGTATTTTGGTCCAGTTTTTTCTGACATAGCTGAGTTATGGCCCTTTTTTAGCAAAAAATGACATTTTTGGACTGGCGTCGCGCGTAACTCAAAAAGTACTGCTGCAAGAGTGATGAAACTATATATACATATTAATCCGCATGTGAACTTGTGCACCAGGATATTGTGGTGCAATTTTGTCCGAAATCAGTGCAATTATGGCCTTTTTTTGAGCCAAAAATAACATTTTTAGACTTGTGTCGCATGTAACTCAAAAAGTATTATTGCTAGAGTGATGAAACTTTAATTACATATTAATCAACATGTGAACTTGTGCACCTGGGTATTTTGGTGCATTTTTTCCAACATCATCAGAGTTTTGTGACAACCAGCGGAAGGTGGGGGCATCCATGTCCTACGGACACATCTCTAGTTATATATGTGAGCCATTGGGGAAAGATAGTCATAGCTGCCTTTTTTTTAACAGCTATTGTGCAATGAAATACTCCAAGCATATGATATTCTTGAAGTGTTTCAATTAAGTTTAAGAAACGAATTGAGCATTTGATTCATACGTAAACAATTGACTACTGTTTGCCTGTTCAGGTTATCGTCTCGAGGTGGACATTTGGCCAATGTGCCAAAAAACAGCAACAATGTCCAAGCCTGCATTGATTTCTTTCAAGTATTCAGTATACATTCTAATGAGTCAGTGGTGTAATGTAGTGTCGCGAGTATGAAATAAATAAAGTGGATTGTGAGTTTAATCCATACTTGTGGAGCATTCAAATTTCTTTCTCAAAACTGGTTCTACTTAGGAAACTGACTCGAAAGTGTCTTAAAAAGCTTTTGGTTTTCAACACAGGCTAAATAAAATAGGTTTAAAGTAAAAACTAACTTATATAACAACACAAAACATTGCCTGATGTTAATCAGGGTACGGTCTGGAGGTGGACATGTGGGTAGTGGGTGTAATCACGTACATCCTGCTGTGCGGGTTCCCGCCGTTCAGAAGTCCCGACCGCAACCAGACGGAACTGTTTGAGTTCATCAAGGCCGGGGAATACGAGTTCCTGAGTCCCTACTGGGACAACATCTCCTCAAGTAAGACTGCAGAAAATATTCTTTTAAATTGCATACATTGTTTTGCTCGTTCGACTGTTTTAATTCATATACTGCATATGTTTTGTTAAAATCTTATTGAATACTTAATGTATTGATTTTTCTTTCAATCCAGACACAAGTTAACTTGTATGCACTTTCATGAAAAAATGGATCAGTTTTTGTTTTGTTGCTATTTGTAATCGCTACCTTCTTGGCTTAACCATCTTAACCATTGTTGAGTTGTATTTTCATATACATGAAATTTAATTTCCGTTTATCTTTAACACTTCCTTTTGTACCGAAGGATAGTAATAATTTGCTGTACTGGACCTTTTAAACGATAACAAAAGTATAAAGTATGGTGGTAGGTTTTTGGTAAGTGATTCACGTATTGTCGACAATTTTAACAAAAACTACAGTAACACTCCAAATTATTCCATCTTTTAGAGTTCCAAACGCTTTATGATTTTATCGATTTCAACAGATGATTTATAATTAACAAAATGGTATTTATAGTATATTTCTATGTCTGTAGCGTTATTTCGCTCCTTTATATACACTATTTTTTGCATCGAAACATATTCCATGGTTAAGATAGGAATGCATATCCACATAGAAATACATTTACATCTGTGAATATTGTACTTACATCACTAGAAACTAGCTACACTACATGTACATATGTATTGCCAGATGTATAGCTTGGTCACATTTACCTGACACTGACTTTTGTTCATGAATGTGTTACAAGTCCATATATGTATGAGGCACATCTTGGGAAAACCGGTCTTAAAAGTGTCGTCCCCGATTAGCCTGTGCAGTCCGCACAGGCTAATCCAGGATGACACTTTCTGCCTACAGTGGATTTATGTTTAGAAGAGACTTCCTTGAAACAGAAAATACCATGAAAGCGGAAAGTGCGGTCCTGGATTAGCTTGTGCGGACTGCACAGGCTAATCCGGGACGACACTTTATGCACATGCTTTAAGACGGGTTTTCTCACGGCACGCCTCGTATATATTAGTTTTTGTTCTGAAATCGAGTTAAATGGATGTTAAGAGTATTCCACTGTAAATACAGTTTAGGTATCAATAAACATGCGAAATGTGTGCATGAACAAAAATGAGTGTAAGCATGTGATTATGTTTATAGAGTTTATGAGTGTCATGCAGGTCAGTGTGTTCAAGTTATATATACAACATACCTTGGGATAAGAGATACAATTTATTTAGATATTGGCATCCTCTTTTGTTTTCTCTTCCAAAAACTCTTACAACTATAATTTATTTAGATATTGGCATCCTCTTTTGTTTTCTCTTCCAAAAACTCTTACAACTTCATCTAAAGGGAAAATATAGTAATTGAAGAATATTCTTGGTTGGATTTAGAATACATATGGAGTATTTTATTCCTGTTTGATTTTGTTTCACAATGGACAACAGTTTCTGAAAGTGTTTGCACACTAATCCAGTTCTTATGTTTTATTGTTTTCATTCGTGTTGCTATGTTGTATTGTTGTGCTAAATTAATAAAGTGCTTTTAACGAATTACTTAAAAAGGATTATAAGACTAGTAACATTGTCTGTATTTCATTTGTTGGCTATTTTAAAATTCGGAATTTCACAGTGGTCTCCCTTACATCATTGTTTTGCCCAATGCCTATAAAAGTATAAAGTCAAAATATTGAAGAATGTTCAGATAATTATTTTGTCAGTTTCATTTATTTGGTAAAGCTTTGTATATGTTTAGTAAATTACATCAAATTTTTAACGTCATCATGTTTATATTCAGGTTAATAAAACCCAACTGTTTACATGTAAAAAGAAAGAAAAAAGTAAAAAAGTTGTGTTCCTAAAAGAGATCAAAATTGTTGGAATTTATGGAGTTTCTAGTATTACTGGTAATTATATTAACATGTCAAAGTAATTTTTTTTTAAGGTTTTCTGTGCCATCTACGAGGAAATTAATGTATTTGAATATAAATTCTGTGTTGCCATTTTCCTGGTCACATGTCAGTATGGGTAGTGTGTCATTAGCAGAATTATCAGTTCTGCAGGGGAGATCACCGTGTCTATTCTGATAATTTTTTGTAGCAGTATTTATTTTATAAAACATTTTTCTGGCTGATTTTAATAGGAGATATGATTATCCAGTTTTGAGGAGAATTACGAAATTTTCACATGTAATTAATGGCCAGTAAACTTAAAACATTTGATCTGATTGCATACACGCTGTAGAGTATACAGTATTTTGTCTGTTCGAGTAAAATCTAGATTTTTCTTGATCTTCAGATACTGTGTACACAATTAGTTCAATATTTTTTTACTAAAACAAAATCTTAAAAATGGTTGTTACAAAATTGGATAGTTTTTATCAATGCAAATGCATATTTTTTTTTTATAATTTTAAAGCTAATATTTGCTACATTTTGTATCTGTGTGCCTATTATAGTCTTTAAAGAATTTTCTTACAGTCTTATGGTTCACTGTTGGTAAGCATTATGAGATAAATTGAATATATGTATGAGGCATGTCATGGTAAAACCGGGCTTAATGCATGTTAGTAAAGTGTCATCCTGGATTAGCCTGTGCAGTGGTATTGTCGTTTTCAAGGAACTCTTCTATACATAAATTTACTGTAGGTGGAAAGTGTCATCCCGGATTAGACTATGCGGAATGCACAGGCTAATCCTAGATGACACTTAACGCACATGCATTTCGCCAGACTTTCCCACAACACGCCTCATATCTTTTCCGTGCGATAGTGTAGCTTCAGTATGCTATTGTGTTTATTTTAATTTTTATTTATTATCATTCAGCTAAACAACATTGTATGATTCATTTACCAGTTACATTAGAACAAGATGTGTATTTATACACGTTTACTTAAATGTGTTTGTAAAAAAAATATTTTATTGCTTTAATTTTATGTTACATAATCGTTAAGCTTTTTGTGATATATTATTTTTATTGTTATTTTCCTAAAATATCTGTGATATTTGATGATTGTTTTTCAAAGAGAGGGAACTGTGGATGGTGGTAGAGATGTACAAAGGGAGTTAACTTATGCAGAGAATTTCCCAAAATGTGATATGTGTTTATTAATACAGTGTATGTCTTTTGCAGTCTTTCGTGATTTTGGTGTACAATATGGGCACAAACATGACCTTTGTTTGACATGATATTTTTATTATAAAACTGTACATGATTTCTTTTTTTATTTCTTACATTTTTTAAAGATATAGAAGTTACAGCAACTACAAAATACATGCATGCAACTTTAAAATAATTAATACTTTTGATTTCAATAGATAATTTCAAAATAAAAAATGTTAAAATGTATACATTGATTATATTGGATTTTAAATATATTAGAACAGTCATCTGCACCCTATTGTTGTATGAACATTTGATTTGATAATTTTTTGTTTATATGATGTACTTTAAATGATGTTTGTGTAGTTTATTGTTAATTTAACAAAGATATGAAAGCTACTATATATATATATATATTATATATGATTGATATAGTTTCTATATTTTTTTCATGTCTTAATCCGTAAGTTCATATTTGTTTATGATATCTTAATCATCATTACTGCTTGTGCCTCTATTTGTTTGTTTTTTAATTTATGAACTTATATCGAACTTGCTTGAAAACAGTTATATGGGAGTAAATAATAACACAAATACCACTTTAATACATGCAAACGCCCTTTATTCTAGCTGAAGACTTGGTTAACAAAATTTGTATAGACATTTAGTATAACTACATATCTGGACCACTTAGGTATGTAGCGAATGACAATGTGCTGTTAATTGCATACTTCAACATACACTTGTAGCCTACTTATAACAATAGTTTCAACTCTTTTCTGTTCTCCATTGATAATGAAACAAGGATGCAATGCATGCATTTTATGGTAAAGCACTGGTGATTGGCGCATGCTCAAAATTGCAAAAAGCCAATATTTACAACAGCCTTTGTTGAAGTTTGATTAATGATTTCAATGTAAGAAAAGTATAAATGTAGCAAAATAATAGTATAAATAAAAATAAAAACACATACAATTAATTCTAGCACGAAATCTACAATTTTTCGTGAATAATATAGCAGTCTTAGACGATTGTAATACTATGGACAAACCAACAAAAATAACAAATTTGATGCAGTAAGCAAACAGCATTTAATTGAACTTTAGTATTTACTTAAATGTTTACAACATATGGTATTGTGCATTTTACGTTTAAGGAAAAGGAAAATATAATTAAAGTTATATTCAAGTTGTTTTGTTAAAGGGAAATATATTTTATGTTTAACACAATTTCCCAGTTTATATTTTTGGTTAGCCTTGAATTTCATCTCATGGCCTTTAAACTACAACGCACATATCGGGAATCCCCCCCCCCCAAACACTCCAAGCACGTGGATTGTTTCATTTTCAGCACTCAAACTGAACAATGGCTCTTCATGCTTAAAAACTTCCTTAAGCTATTGTCTTTGAATGAGGTACGTCAATCGAAAACCGGGCTTTATGCATTTGCGTGAATTATCATCCCAGATCAGCATGTGCAGTCCACAGAGGCTTGTCCAGGATGACAATCCGCTTTTATCGTATTTTCTGTTTCAAGGTAGTCTCTCCTAAACATAAATCCACTGAAGGTGGAAAGTGTTGACATGGGACAACACTTTACGCACGTGCATTAAGCCTGGTTTTCCCACGACATGCCTCAAATCGTTTATGTCTTGATGACTTCATTGTGCACTCGTGCTGCTGTTGATGTTTGTAACTGTTGATGTAAAATCATGTACTTCAGAAATAAACTTCATTATCATGACCTGATTGTGTTGTTACTTCCTTGCAAGAAGTTCAAATGACAGCACAGTTGCATAAGAGTCCATATTTAAATATTTCAGTAGTGTTTGTAATAAATTACTCATGCTTAGTTTGTATAAAAAAAAAGATTAACACATACATGAAGTGTCGCATTTTGCATTTTCATGATATAAGAGTAGAATTTGAAACAAATACAACTGTAAACTGTGATGCCAACAACACAATTACATCAAGTCATCAATGTTGCGATAATACACAATACAACAAGCAACATTTTAATGAAAGCCCAGCAAATGCACATTTTTACAGTTCAATGCTCAAATTATTTTGAAAATAATAATACTGATATTAAGTTAAAAAAAAAAAAAATTCTGTTTCCATCTAAAAGCAAAACTTATTTGTTTTGCATGCACAAGTTTTACAATGTAACAAAAAAAAGCAACAATAAAACGACGAAATTCCTTGTTTCAAAAGAGTTTCCTAAAAACTTAAGCACCAAGTGTGAAGCAATGTATACAAGATGCTTGTTGAAGGACATTTGAAATAACATAAATATACATACAAACTGAAACTTTTACAAACTAAACCAAAATATTATTAGATCGTTAACATTTTACTATGTCTCAAACTTATAATTTACATAAATGTAGATTATATTAATGTCCGAATATGGTAAACAATATTAAACTCGTGTATGTACCTTGTAACACACAGTGATCAAAAGATTCGCCTCCCCCCCCCCCCCCCCATCATTGGCTTCTAAATAAGCTTTGATCAAGGAAGGGTTACTGAGATAAATAACAAGAAACACAAGCAAAATAAGCATCTATTTAATAAAAAATTCTCCCAAACTGCTTGCATTAAAATCCCATTATGTTATATTGAATGGTATTTTTTAATATTTTAGTTTCCACTTGCATTTCTATTACACATGATAAATATACAAAAAATACCCCAGTGACCGTTCCCTTTATGTTATTAAGCTCTACCATTAATTTCAAGATCATTATTTAAAAAAACAAACAAACGGTTAAACGATTCATCTCAGCATCTAAATGTTGTTGTCAACCAGACCAGATTGCACGGATAACACTTAACAATCCATATTTTCTGACTACTTTCCAGATGCAGAGATGACTGGATTGAAATGCTAGTTGGTACGCCCCTTTAAACGTTCTAAACAACTGCTTTAAAGATGTATGTAAAAGTTAATACTTAAATGCACTTGTATATATTGTGTTATAAGTGTGAGCACAAAGATTCAATGTTAACGCACGATACAAGTTCTAAAAACAAAATATGACAGCGGTTGGTTGCAAGCTTTTCTAGCATTTACATCTATATAATGCCCGTTTTATGTATACAGTCTTTGTAGTATGAAAATAATAAATGAATAATAATATAAACAACCGAAGAATAAATGAAAATGCCAACAAAATAAAAGTATAAATGTTTTATGCTGATAACATCATAGACAGCAACTTTCTGTTTAGTTGTTTATGTTATTGCATTAAAAGGTCTCCATTACCTGAATTAGTTGTACATTTCAAAATATGACTTCAGAGATTTTGAATTCAGAGATGGTGCATTGTAAAACCTCATGCTACTTACTTCCCATTCTAAACCATTCGAATTGACCATTTAAATGAACAAAAATTCAGGTAAACGAACTGTTCAAATATGCGTTCATAAAATACGTCGAAATTAAATACTGTCGATCTGTATGAAAATAATTATTACAATAAGCAAATAATGTTTAGTCATAATCATTATGGTCTGGAGATTTTTCTTTGAGACGTAGAAATTACTAGAAACAAAAACCATTTGGTGTTACATCTCTTTAAAAAACTCAAAACAAAAACAGTTGCATTCCAGATGATCGTGAATATTCATCATTGTAATGTACTTGACCTGAACGTTGCTAACATATGCGACATCAATATACAAAATAAACTACGTTTGCATAAGGCCAAAGATTTGTAATTTTTAGATTCTCGGACATTTTTGGATACCTGTACTGTCGGTCGGCGGCAATTAAAAAATAAAAATAAAATTCTATTATAAACATATTTGTTCACAATACATATGATAATAACTATAATTATTCAATTATATTTGTTATATAGACATGCATAAAAAATCAACATTATTTATATTGACTTCACACATATTTGACTATGTTTTTTCACTATAACTGTGAGTTGAATAAATACAACATCAGTTTGAATAGATGATTTTTATTTAAAAAATGTTTATTATATTTACAACATTGGTTTTGTTCCATTTTTTTGTATTTTCAAAAACATTCGGGTCAGCGAATCCTAGAAACTAAAAATTAACAAGCTCTGGCCTAATATAAACGTTCTTGCACAACATTTGAACACCAGTACAAGTGTGTAAACATTTTCTACATTCGTACATTACAATAATACATACATTTCTTATGCAACGAGGATACAGTAAATAAATAGACATACTAGAATAACTACAAATACTAAATATATAATTCATCAAGTTTTGTCGTATTATCGTCAAAAATATTCCGTTTTATTTCTAGCACATTATTTAATGCTACTGCATACATGTACACAAAAATACTACAGTGTAAACAGTTCTCCCACTGAAAACAATGTCACTTGCTCTATCAGTTCTCATGTATGCCAAATGAGGGAAGAAAAGAAAAACTAAACTTATGTAAACCACTTATTATGATGTTGAATACAAAATAACTTATGTTTATGAGGCGATCTGTACCTGGGTGTAGAGATGATTTTCTTGTTGATGTTTGAAGTCCATACTATCTTCTACTTATTTTCATTTTTCGCAAACCCCTCAGCAGCCACTGTTTTCGCGAAGTCAATGCCGACGTACTTTGTCGGCGTGCTGGGCCTTGCCGGGATATCAGACGCCCGCGCTTTGGTCGGCTTTGTCGAGAGAGCTTCTTGATCCAGATCGGCATAAATAAGCTCGCCGGCACCAGGTTTCTTAAATTAGGTATTTATTTTTTGTTAGTCACTGTACTGTTGCCGCAGAAGTTATGATTAAAAAAAATACTTGTATGCCCCCTATCGAAGATAGCGTGGTATGCTACTGTCGATCGGTCGGCCTGTCGATGGGTATGTTTGTCTGTCGGTCGGTCGGTAGACTACTTTCGTCTTCGCTCTCTAAGTCCAACAGTGTTTGTCTTTCTTTATCAAACTGCATGAAAATGTTTGTGGGCACAACATCCCGGTCAAGTTCGACAATCAATCAAATCGTCAGAGTAAAGAAACAGTGGAGCCATGACCCTTAAATCATCTCAAATCAGTTTTTGTTAGCCGTTTCCGCTCCTTAAATCCAACAGTTTCCAAACTTGACCAAACTTGATGAAAATGTTTGAGGCCATAATATCGTAGCCAAGTTCGAGGATCAACCAAATTGCCTCTGGGACTCAGAGTTATGGCCCTTGATTTATTTAAAATTTGCCTTTTTAGCTGTTTCTGCTCTCTATGCCCCAGTTTTAACCTATCTCAACCATACGTGGTATTTTAAAGATAGCTTGTGACCAAGAGGGGGCACGACCTTCTCCCAAGAATAGTCCATTACTTTGTAATGTATGTATTTCAAATAAGTATCTTTGTTTCTGCTTCCGGTACAACATGCGGAATAGCCGTTTAAGATACAATTAGGGTACGATCCCTTATTAGGTTGCAAATAGTCAACCAAGTTGTTTCCTATTCCAGATTACAGAACTCATACATGTGTTATATTTTAATATTCAATATTTTAAAATGAAAATGTAAGCATTTATACAAAACATACCTATATAATGACATACTATTACGATGCATTTATGAACATTCGGTACCCTTAGGTTCGGACTGAATTTCCATTGATTTGCTGTCTACTGTTGGCGTCTGGTTTGCTTGAGGAGTCAACCCCTTCTTAGGCTTGTTAACCACGGCGTATTCACATAACGCTCCCCCAATGCTAGCATAACCTAAGCATAAAGCATGATATAGAGGATATTTATAATGCAGTGTAAGATCGTATTTTATTTCATGAGTGGTCACAGAAACAATATTTTAACGAGTGGCGCAGCCATTAGTGAAAATATCTAGTTTCTCTGACCACGAATTAAATAAAATACGATCTTACACTGTATGAAACAAATTTTCTTTTTATTTCATGCTTTTGAACGATAAATAAAAAAATGCGCGAGATATGCTGAAGCGTCACAAGTTGTGTGTATTAAGATGTCATAAATATGACGTCATTATGATTCCAATATTTTGATAACTGATGTGGTGGGAAAATAGTGCCACTCTTACTGCGTCGTTGTCACTTAATTATATTTGTATTGAATTTTATTATGTGTTTTCTGATGTTTAAAAAGGCCGATCTTTACACTGATGATTAGGGTATTCACATACTTCCAAACAATAAACATAAAAACAAAGTTAAAGTAGTTCCATATTACCAAGAGTGAAATGATCAAACGTTATTATTTCACTCGACCTATAGTGAAATTATCGGGCTATCATTCACTTGTATTCTCCAATCATTCACCGCATAGCATGAAATAAAAAAAAATCTTGTAGGGTCCTTTAATTCAGGCAAGTAACTAATTGCCAATACAACACAACGCAATACGAACAACACACAACAAGCACAACACACAAATATGACTGAGGTCAATGCCTTGGAGCAGTCAAGGCAAAGCATTGAGGGTTAAAACCGGGTTAAAGACATACCTTATCTCGCTCTTTGTCCAGAATTTATCACAATACATGTAAATATAAAAAAGAAATTAACATCATAACATTTCAATTTAAATAAAATACATTTGGAGTCATAAAATGAATACGTAATTCAAGTGATTCGAATTACAATTCAATGGTGAAGCAACATAAAAGCAGCCTTTTGAAGCATGGTGAAAAGCAATAAAATGAGTGTCAGCTTCCTCTCTTTAGTTTAACAATCTTAAAAGTTTTTTTCAAGCAGGAAAATTAAAACATAAAAAAAGATCAAGCAAATACCTTCCTCTTGAGCCACTTGTTCTACGCGCCTGAAACACAAGAACCGTTTGTAGACATCTCATTTGTTTATTTGCAATGTTATTTTATGTACACGCATTTCATTTTGATTGCATATGTGACTCAAAACACAAAAAATACAAGAGCAATTTGTTTTAAAGCTTACACTTGCAAAAATGTTACCATTGCAACATGAAAGTACATTAATAGATAACCTCATCTTAATTTTAATACTTAAAATTTAATAATTTTAATTTGAAGCAAATCTCATAATTGGAACAAAACACATAAAATAAGATGCGTCATACCTTACTGTTGTTTATCTGCAGAAATTCGTATATGTAAATTACATAATATAGGCCTATGAGAAAGGTGATTTTGAAAACGTGTAAAACTTCATGCAATATATAATGTTCTTTGCAATAATCAAACCATACCAATTAAAACTTCGAAGATTGATATCCTGCAAGCAATCGAGCAATATAAACTATTGCTTATTTATTACTGCATACATCGTGCATAGATACACTTGTAAAATTCAACACAATTCACCAAGCTAGGACACGATATGTACATGCTTGGTACGCCATACGCCAGTGTGTAAGTGT